>JAJMJS010000012.1:205637-232989 GCA_030563665.1 Scheffersomyces broadrunensis | reverse complement strand
TAATGAATTACATTTTATTACAATTACATTTTAAATATTTTAGATACATAGATTATATATATACAAGAATTAGATTTATATTATTTACCTTGACTTTTTACTCTCGTTGTTTTCATCTACTTCAGTTTCACTTGACGTATCTTCTAAGAAGGCAGCAACAACATAACCAATTAATACTATATTAGCTACTGCAGCAGCAACACCACCACTTATTATAGCATTGTTACTAAAGAGATATTGACATACAAAGAATGTAAATATTGGGAATATAATCATTGCTGCTGTGAAAAACACCAATTTATTAACCACAGATCTATAATGACGGGTCAGTATATTGAATTTATTCAATTAAAATTGACAATAGAGTCAACAAAAATAATCGTCTGGACTATACTTACTGTGGAATATCAGGACGACCAGCCATTGTTATTATATTGTATATTCTTTAATTTGATTAACTAGTAGATATATCCTTTTAATATTTAATGAACAGAAGAGAAGTTTTAACTATTGAGAAATTTCCTGCACACAGGTCTAATTTTAATCATCAACGAACCAACCAAAAAAATTATAACAGGGGAGAATGAATTTAGAAGAGATAACTTTAAGTTATCAATTGATATTCATAGTAGATAGGTAATACTGGTATAACCAACCTTTCTATAATGAAATTCAGCAGTTTATATTTAATTGCTTCAACGTTAGCTCTTGCTGGTAATGTCTTTGCCTTTTCAGATACTGCTTCATTTTACTCATCAATTAAATTAAATGGTCAATTTGATTATATAACAGAAGCATCTATAGTTTCAAAATCAATACAATCATTAACTGAAGTCATTTGTAATTCACAAAACAATGAAGAACAATTAATCATATATAGAGTTAAAAACTTATCTCATGATAATATTGATGAATCAAGTTCATCATTCATAAAGCACGTTCATTATAATAATCCAAATGAAATAGATTTTGAATTTGGCAGTTCATGTAATAAAGATAGTGTTAAATATATTGACAACACTGCAGATATTAGTAATTCATCATCTATTGTGATTATTGATGTTGAAGATGCCAAACCTCATTCAATTGATGAATTCTTAAGCAATGATAATAAAGATATAAAAGTTATTATTCAAGGTAAACCAAAATTCGATTCCAAATTCCCTAAATTTAAGAACTTAGAAGATTTAATTGAAGATAAAGTATACGAACATTTGAATATTGATTTATCATTAGGTAGTCAAACTAGAAGAGATGAAATAGACGATGAAGAGGAGGCTTTTGATAAAATAATTGAAGAAGTTGAACAAGATTTCAAAGCTGCTGAATCCTTCATAGCAGAAGAAGGTGATTCGTTAGTCAATATTTATGATGAAGATTCTGGAAATTCTCAACCAGATGATCAAATTATCACTCAAGCTTCAAATCTTTTCACTCATTATCAATTCTTTACCCCTGGTATTTTATCAGGAATTATTGTTTCATTCTTCATGTTATTTATCTTATATAATGCATTATCTTGGATTACAACTATTGAAATTTCCTACAATTCATTTGAAAAGCAAATTGATTTTGAAAAGAAAAATGAATAGAAAAATTTAAAGAAAAAAAAAACTTGTTTTATTGTTATAACTTCCTTCTTATATATCTTTTTTATTTATTTTACTAACCTATTTTGCTTCTATTTACAATATCTTTTTTCTTTTTAACTTTAATAATATACAAAAATAAAGCTTTTAGTATATGTATGGGATGATTTTATAAGGAACGTTAAGTTCATATTCTTCCCATTGCTTACCGTATTTAGCTTTACATTTAGCTTCATCTCTCATTTGTCTATGTAATAATAAAGTTCCAAAATATATTACATAAAAATAAGTTAAAGGAGTTTGAAAACCAGTTGGTAAACACCATGACCAACCAATTAACCAATCACCCAAATAATTTATATGTTGTGACAAACCCCACCAACCATCACATAAAAGCTTTGAGCCAGTCTTAGTTTTAATGCTCTTTAAATTAAGATGATCTAATTTTCCTTGTCTAAAATCAGACTTCTGTTTATTGGCAGAATGGAAAATATAATATCCAAGAGATTTTATTGCTAAAATAAGTCCAATTTTATAGATACCTAATTCAACCTTATGATCAATTAAACTTATGTATCTTGCTTGAATTGAATATGACCATGGTAACCAGGCTAAATCGCCAAAACTAAGCATAAACCCAAATCCATCAGTTGTAATATCAATCATAGTTAAGCATCCTTCTTCATTTAATACTCCATCAAAAACATAAAATGCTTGTAAGCCATTAATTAAAATTAAAGAATCAGTGACTTCTCCATATTTATGATATTGATTATGAATACATGATAAATTAATTAAAAACCATAATAACATACCAGGTCTTAATTCACAAAATAATTTTATATCCCATGATCCTATTCTTGGATTTAATTCACGACCAATAAACCAATCATATATAACATTACCTGTATTTCCATTTACGGATAAAATTCTTTCATTTGTGTTGAGTCCATTAGGTTTAGTTAATGGAATAAATGAACAAATATATACAAAAACTGCTAATAAGAATGAAAATATTGTGGTGACTATAGTTAATTTTAATTGATTATCGTAAATGAATTGTAATTCCGGTAAGAACCAATTTGTGGATTGCAATATTCTTGCAATTAAAATCACAAATAAAGTTGATGACATTGCAAATCCATTAATTTTATAATTTAATTGACTATGATCTCTTAATTTTATCCCTTTCATATTTTTACCAGGAAGAAAGAAATCTAATAGCACTAATCCGAAAAACCAAACAAGGTATACTATCCAACAAGTCCTGTCAAAACATAAGGCTAACCATTCATCTAATCCATTTGGTAATTGTGATAAAACGGCAGGAATGTTAAGATTTATACCGGTTAATGAATATGTTTCATTGGTGATTAAGGCAAAGAAGGTGATTAGTGTAGGTAAACCTAATGTAATACCAATGGCACCAGGAAGACCAGAGAACTCCAAATGTGTCGTTCTTGGATTCAAATCAGAGGGCATAATGGTTGATGTTGTTATAGTTAACTTTACTTTTTTTTTTTCAATATTTACAATTTTTTTTTTCTCCTTAAGCGAATCTTCAACCATACCAAAACAAAAATGAAAATTGAATTTAATTTTCCTTTCCTTTTGGAATTGGTGAGAATGTACTGGATCTAATACTTTATGACCTCTGTGTGGAGCAATCGTTTTTTTAAAAGAGTTATCTTGCTTTCTTTTTGTTTGTTAGTTATTTGAAATGAATGGGACAATTCTTTTCATAGTTAAAAAGTTATACGACAGCTTTAAACGATTGTCACAAAATAAAATTTTGGTAGAGCAATTTTTTTCTATATCTTTTAAAAGGAGGATAACTCAATAGACTTTAAAATGTGGATTTTTTTGTTAATACTAATATTGCCGATTAAACCCTCATGACAAAATACTACTTTGAGAATATATAAAGTAAACTCTAATCAACTATTTAACCTTTATAGTATTTATTGAGCCCCCTTAATACAAAAAAATCTTGGTCTTCAGTTATCTCCTACAGGTTATAATACCATGGCGGTTAGATAATATTATTTTATCTTTTTAGGCAGTATATGAGTAATCAAAAGAGCCAAAGCTTATCAGATACACACTCCCACATGCAATACATGGAAGATACTCGGTACTAGCCGAATAATATAGTTCGTAAAATAAACTATTTAGGGGGGGTCGGTTGATAAAATTAGATGTAATTATCTACTATGTAGAAAGATGTCTCCTATTTTCTTTTTTCAAAGATTAGGGGAATGATTTAAGGATTCTCGGTGTTTTTATTTTTTAAGGTTAGCCAATACCACATTTAATTACACTACTTAATTTACGAAGAAAATTAGTTATATCCGATGATTTAAAAAAATACAGCAACTAAAGTTATTTATCGGAAAATAGTAATAATAATATTGAATCCCACCAATGGAATTTGCTTGTCATCTTAAGAAAGTTATTTGCTGCTATTTTTATTTTTATATTTATTTTTATATTTAACAATATTTTTATTTTTATGTTTCGTCTTAAAGAATGTGTAAATTTCAGTGGTATTTAATAATAATATTATATTAGATTCAAGTTGGTATGAATTTTTGATTATTATAATAAATAATGATAATAATTCGTAATATTGTGGCCAATTGTGGATAAAAATCCGAATTTTCCTGTTAAAACGTAATACATCTAGTTCTAGTTCAGTAACTTATAATATGCACATTATTTGACATTAATATGTGTAAATTTTGAAATATATAAATAATTAGACGATAACGATAAGTTTTATTTTATTTATTTTAATGTGCTCGCTCGAACTCGCTCAGCCTGAAAAATTTTTAATTATTCCTAATTGGGTTAAAATTAAATTACTTGCTTTTTAATGAGACGCGTCTGTTCCCCAGATTCAAAAAAAATTTAAATAAAGAAAAAGTGAAAAAAAAGACTTTTTATTTTTTTTTATTTTTTTTTTCCAGACACTATTCGTTACCAATGGAGTTAGACATATTTTAATATTTCTTGTAAATACATATGTACACTAAAATAAAACGGCTCTTTTAAGTGGTTTCATTCTGGCTTATGTCAGACTATGTGAGGAGTATTGCATTTTTTAATCTAGGCTGAAACAATAAAAATTGATGAAGTTGCTTAGAAAACAGTCGTCTATTTTTCGTTTTGAGCACGTCAAAAAAACAAAAAAATTTAGTAAAACAACAAAGGGAAAACAATACCCCCATCTTCACTTTATATTCTTCCTGAGTGCTGTGATATCATCATATTTTATGATAATACGTAATTAATTAGTTTCTCAATATGATTTATAATTAATAGTATTTGTATGTAAAAATTGGAGGATCCTCATTGATCCCCCTCATTTCATCCCTTACGGAGCTTACGATTATTGTTAGCCAACTAGATTTCTTTTTTTTTGAATCTGCTTGCAGTATTGTGTTAAGGTAAGGTGATTGATATAGTACGTTGATGATACCAAGTATTTGTCAATGATTAAAATATTGTTTAGAAAAATGTTTATGTAATAAAAACAATGTGTTTCGTTTTTTAGTAAGCTGTAGTTAAGTAATGCCAACGAGAAAAGCTTAGCTTTGGGGCAACATTTTTTTTTATTTTTTAATTCTAGATTACACTAGAAAAATTTTTTTCTTGCTAATGTATCGTATCTTTCAAATGAATTGATGGAGAAGTTGTAAGCGTAAAGGCTAGATCATAGACAACTAGCATGATTGTGCTTCAACCAACGTTGGTGTGTTTGGTGGTAAATAAATTTTACCCTTCAAATGATCGGCACACTTTTTTTTTGTCCAGTTGTTGCGAATTGTCTGGCGATTAAAAAATGGAATTACAAAAACAAAGAAAAATGTCTTTAAATGATTCACATACTCTATATATTCACTTCTCTCTCCCACGGATATTAAAAATTATAGTCTGATTTAATATACTGAGTTAATGGTATTATCTATTCATTATAGAGTGATTGCAAAATCCCCTGTTCATCATTCTAATTAACAGATCATATTATTTTCTATGATAATAATAAAATGAAAATATTTTTATCGTCTCGAGCCAGTGTCATAAAATAACCCAGCAATTTTTTTTATTGTTTAATTAGTTATTAAGGATTTACATTGTTTGATGGACAATATTTTTAATATATCTTGGTACTGTTGTAGAATCATGAGAGTAATTACCAAATGGTCAAATTGAATAAGTAAGCTGTATTCATAATTTTTCAAACTTTTAAAATAATTGACTGGTCCTGCGTTACATTTCCCACTAAAAAGAAGAACAAAAAAAATTATAATTACTAGCGAGATATTGTCACTAAAAAAACTACAACCAAAAAGTATATAAAAAAATAGACCATTGTATATGCTTGTAATATATTCAAAGTAGTAAAAGGCTATGATTTAAACTACATGAATCGTTTCTAGAAAACAAAAACTATAAACCGAGACCAAATCAAGTAAACTAATTGAAATAATTTTTTGATTTGATTTGAACAAAAAAAAAAGGAGGTGGTGTTGGTTACACTGGCGCTAAAAAAAAATAAAAATAAAAATTAAATTTTGTCTTTGCGTATCATTTTAACTCTATTTAATTTTTAACTGTCTCTATCTTTTAAATTTCCACACCTTATTTTTTTAAAATTTTCAATTTTTTCTTTTTTTTTTTTTATTTTTTTATTTTGTAATTTTTGACTTTGTTCTTTTTCTAAATTTTATTTGTATTTATTATCCTACCTCTTTCTTTTTCTTTTCTTCCCAGTTATATATATATATATATATATATATACCTTTCTCCAAATCCAGGTTTCATCGTTACTTTTCTATTCTTTTAAAAGATTTCAATTATACTTCTCCAAAACTTTCTTTCCCCCATTCCCTTCTTTAGTTATTCCTATAAAGATCTATAGAAAGACAAATTTTTTTTTTATTTTTGCTTTTCTGTTTTTCTTACAATTGGTCATTACCTTCGTTCTAGATACAACTTTATAATCAATCCATACAAGGGTACACTATTGGTCAATCACTTCATTTAATAGGCTTATCAATTCCACAATTAATAACTCCATTTCCAATCGAATCAATTTTTAAGTTAGTGTTCATCGTCTTCAGAAATTTTTTGTCGTTTTTTTTACTGTCCTCACTAAAAAAAAAATAATTCCACTCATTCTCACTACTCACTAATTTCAGATTTTTTGTCACCAACTGCTGTCTCACATAATTTCAATAATCACAAACTTTCTGAAAAAGAATTATTATCAATTGTTTTAGAAGATTTACATGCAATCATTTACTGTCACGTTAGAGAATCGACAATTAGCTCAACAGTTACCTCTGTCTAATTTACTTGGTTCAAATCATTTAATTCAAATGCAGGATCATCAATTAAATAATGGTAATAATAATTTACCCCAACTGATGTTGCAGACTACTACTAATTCAGCTGCGAATTACTACCCAAATCCTACTTCGCAACAACAACTTCAGCAGCAGCAACTTCAACAACAGCAGCATAATATTAATCTCAACCAGCATCATCAGCAATATCGCCAACCTCAAAATCAAAACTTACAACAATATCAATCCCAACTGTTTCAAAATCCTCACCTTATTAATGCTACAACAACACCTTATCTTCCACCAAGACCCCGCTCAAAAAGTTCAATTGCAACTTTTTCTCCAGTAAAGTCTGATGATGAAGAACCAGAGACTCCAAGAAAGAGAAAAAGGGGTAGACCTCCAAAGGCTTCTTCTTTAACAAATCAAATCACAACTACTATGAATATAAGTGTCAATACTTCACCTTTAAATACTAGTCCTATTGCCGAATCAAACTCTTTACTGATTGCTAGAAGAGGAGTTCCTGATTTTTTTACTCCAGTAATGAGAGTATCTCCAAGTTCAAGACATAAAAAGAAGAGAAAAAATTCAACTTCTTCGTCTAGTTCATCTATTGGAAATTCACCAAGTTTATATAAAAAACAGCAATCTCGTCATAATCATCAAAATCAACAACAACAACAACAACATCAGTCGGGTTCGAACTCAAATTCAAATTCAAACTTAGCTGGCAGATCTGCATCTACGGGTAATATCTTGGAAAATGTCTTAATTACTCCATTATCAGCTGCTGTTGTAAATAATTCAAGTTATCCATCTTATCACCACATTAATTCTAAGACTCTTGATAATTTGTCGATGGTGACTCAATCTTCCTCTAACGGTAGTAGTAGTCAATCAATTCCATTTTATAATACACCACCTTCATCTACGGTTAAAATGCAATTCCCACCATACTTAGATGCAGTTGCTAATGATATCAGTAATGTCAGTAATGGACGTTCACAGGATCATATTCCAGCTCCAACTGATGTTAAACAAGATGGTAATGTATCTAGACCTTATTTCGACAGACGTACTACGTCGACTCCATCACCAACTGATACTGATTTATTAAATAATAATTTATTACCTTCAGTTTCTTTAGTTCCCGGTTCTACTAATGATAAAAAGAAAGACCTCGAAGGTAAACCAACAATAGTTTCTTCACGTCCAGAATCTATATCATCATCGAATGATGATTTCCTGCTTAAGTTATTGATTGATGATCTGGGCAAAGCTGTATTATCAAGTGACTTTTTTACTTTGAAAGAACCAGAAGTTAAGAAACAAGAAGTACCAAAAAAACCAAGAGACATAAAACCAAAATCGAATCCAACTATCAAAGAAGATCTTAAAGATATTGAGCAAGAAAATGTCGATACCATTCCTAAGCAATTAAGTGGTGATATTAAACCAAGACTTACCCATTTTAATACCGTTATTGGTATTGAAGGACAATATATGAATAATAATAATAATAGCTTACTGGGATTATCACCGCCATTGTCAATGTCAGGTAGTAACGATAGTAATGGTGAACAAATACGTCCAAACTTATTAAGAAGGCATAATTCTGATTTTATTGGTGTTTCAGCTTCAAGTATTTTAACTCAGAATTCAACTACATTATCGTCAATTAATGAAAATGTTGGTAATAATACTCCATCAATAGTTCAACTTCCTCAAACTCCAAATTATAAAGAAAATTATTTGTATTCGACAACGGGATTGACTCCAAATAGTAATTTAACTTTTAATTTAACTCCTCAATTCAATTCAATGATGTATTCAATGATGAATATTAATTCTCCTCAACAAAGAAAGGGAAATGGTGGTAGTAGCAGTAATGGTGGTATTATGAATAATCAGCAATTTTTCATTTCTCAAGAGTTTTATCAACCCGATTCGTTAGATAATGATAATGATAACAACAGCAACAGCAATAATAATAATAATAGCGGTAACAATGACAGTAACAGTAACAATAATAACGATAACAATAACAGTAATAATAATAATAATATTACCAATAATCATAATAATAGCATTAATACTAATAATCATAATAATAATAATAATAATAATCTTAATTCTCGATCTTCAAATCAAGATTTTGATGATCATTCAAATTCTCAACAAAGTGAAACCATTAATATGAACGATTTAATCAATATTAGAAAAGATTCAAGTGAAAAATCTATATTGGCAATTCCTGATCTGTTCCAAGAAACAGCTCCATCGTCCTCTGGTTCATCATCGTCTTCAAATGAAGATTCGGGAGATGCAAGATTAGCTTTAAAGAAGATCATTCATATTAAGAGAAAATAATGGGTCACTGAGATTTATCCAATTTTCAAATTCTTTTAGTCATATTTCATATTTTACATACTTTCATTTCATTTCTTCGTCGTCACTACTTTACTTAGCAGAGTTGTTATTTTATTTCTCTTTTTTTTCTCCACAATTATCACCATTATTACTTTTTAGTATCATTTAAGGGCATTTATTTCATTCCTCTTTGTCATTAGCTTACATTTTGTTTTATTCATATTCTTTACTATTCATTTAAATAATTCATAGACGTTTTACTATAATTTAAATTATCTATTAGTGTAATATTCATACTGCATGTAAAACTGAGAATGATGATATTTTTGAAGAAAACAAAAGTCGTGCATTTTTACTGAAAAAGTTTTTATTCTCATTCCTCTTTCTCTAAAAAAAATTTTTCACTGAATACAAATTACTTCTTCTTCTTCCTCTTTTTCCTTTTCTCTTTAGTTGTTAATACACATATAGATATATCAAAATGTCTCACAGAAAATTCGAAGCCCCACGTCATGGTTCTTTAGGTTTCTTACCAAGAAAGAGAGCTGCCAAGCATCAAGGTAGAGTTAAAGCATTCCCAAAGGATGTTAAATCTAAGCCAGTTGCTTTAACTGCTTTCTTAGGTTACAAAGCTGGTATGACCACCATTGTTAGAGACTTAGATAGACCAGGTTCAAAAATGCACAAGCGTGAAGTTGTTGAAGCTGCTACTGTTGTTGACACTCCACCATTAGTTATTGTTGGTGTTGTCGGTTATGTTGAAACTCCAAGAGGTTTAAGATCTTTAACTACCGTTTGGGCTGAACATTTATCCGAAGAAATTAGAAGAAGATTCTACAAGAACTGGTATAAATCCAAGAAGAAGGCTTTCACCAAATATTCTGCTAAATATGCTCAAGATGGTGCTCAAATTGAAAGAGAATTAGCTAGAATTAAGAAATACGCTTCAGTTGTCAGAGTTTTAGCTCATACTCAAATTAAGAAAACTCCATTATCTCAAAAGAAAGCTCATTTAGCTGAAATCCAAGTTAATGGTGGTTCAGTTTCTGAAAAAGTTGATTGGGCTAGAGAACAATTTGAAAAAACTGTTTCAGTTGGTTCAGTTTTCGAACAAAATGAAATGATTGATGTTGTTGCTGTTACCAAAGGTCACGGTTTCGAAGGTGTAACCCACAGATGGGGTACCAAGAAATTACCAAGAAAAACTCATAGAGGTTTAAGAAAGGTTGCTTGTATCGGTGCTTGGCATCCAGCTAATGTTAATTGGACTGTTGCTAGAGCTGGTCAAAACGGTTACCATCACAGAACTTCTATTAACCATAAAGTTTACAGAGTTGGTTCTGCTGGTGATGCTTCATCCGGTGCTACTGAATTCGATAGAACTGAAAAAACCATTAACCCAATGGGTGGTTTCGTTAGATACGGTAACGTTAAAAACGATTTCGTTTTATTAAAAGGTTCTATTCCAGGTATTAGAAAGAGAATTGTTACTTTAAGAAAATCCTTATATGTTGATACTTCTAGAAGAGCTTTAGAAGAAGTTAACTTAAAATGGATTGATACTGCTTCTAAATTCGGTAAAGGTAGATTCCAAACCCCAGCTGAAAAGCACGCTTTCTTAGGTACTTTAAAGAAAGATTTAGAAAACTAAATTATTTAGATGGTCTTAATCTAACTTTATATCCCTAAAAAAGATAAAAAGGATTCATATTTATTTAGTTATGCATATTTCTAGTATTTGTAATTGAAAAAAACGTGTCTTTTTTAAAAAAAAATTCAAAGTAAACCTGTAGTGAATGCATAAACAGATTAGTAAATTAGTTACAGAATAAAATAATGATTTAGCCAACTTAAATCGTTATATTTATTATTATTATGGTCGTGTGCTTTTCCATTTATACATCTTTATTAAAAGAAAAAAATCACGTGAAATCTGTGAAAAATATTTAGCACTCATCTCAGTAAATTGCAAAGTCTTTTTAAACTACTGAATGTAAACTCTCGTATAAGATATCCCATTTATTTTTATAGTCATTAATCAAAGAGAATATCTAAGAGGTTACATTTATTACGTTTATTTGTCCGAGTTAAAGCCAGAGTATTTTAGTGGGGAATATCTTATATATAATGTCAAGTAGTAGACCTAGAGTAGCACAGGTAAGAAATCCAACCTTACCTTCACAGACCACTCCAGAACAAAGGTATTGGAGAGGATATACCAATCCACAACTTATCAAAGAAAATCATCCTATAACGCATATTAATTTCAATCCAGCGTCACCAAATGATTTTGCAATTACTAGTTCAACAAGAATACAAATTTTTTCATCGAAGACAAGACAAGTTATAAAAACATTTTCAAGATTTAAAGATATCGTATATTCTGGTGAATTCAGATATGATGGTAAATTATTAGTGGCTGCTGATGCCACTGGTTTAGTCTCTATTTATGATAGTTATCAGCCTCGTAATTTATTAGTTAATTTAAATCCATCAAGTCATCCAACTCATGTTGCTAAATTTCATCCAACTATAGGTAATCAGTTAGTTACTGGGTCAGATGATAGAATAGTTAGATTTTATGATATTTCACAAACCACCAAAGGCCCAATATTAGAATTTAACGATTCCTATCATGGTGATTATATAAGAAGTGTAAATTTCATACCAGGGAATCCAAATTTAATTGCAACTGGTTGTTATGATGGTATCGTTAGAATATTTGATACTAGAATTTCATCTTCAAATGATCAACAATTAATATCTGAATTCAAACAAAATAATCCAGTTGAAGATATTCTTGCTATTTCTCCTACAACTTTGGTAAGTGCTGGAGGTCCTCAAGTAAAAATATGGGATTTAGCTACAGGTTCACAAATTCGTGAATTAAATAATTTCACAAAGACAACTACAACATTATATAATACCGGTGATAGAGGTTTATTGGTTGGTTCATTGGATGGTCATGTTAAGATATTTGATCATACAACATCTAATTGGGATGTTAAATTTGGTTGGAAGTTTGGAAGTGGAGGTGTTTTAAGTTGTGCGGTTTCACCAGCATCTAATAATCATAAGCATTTCGTTACTGGTTTAACTTCAGGTTTAATATCTATTCGTACTAGAAAGACGGAACCAAAAGTTGCACAAGGTATCAAACAAGAAAGATCAAATGCTTATAATAGAATGATGAGAGGTAAAGATTATTTAGGTGAAGAAGAACATCATATAATAAATTCAAGTACCGCTCAAACTAAAAAATTAAAACAATTTGAAAAGCATTTGAATTCATTTAGATGGTTTGAAGCTTTAGATAGTGCATTTGCTTCTGGTTTGCCAAAAGAGCAAACAATTACTGTTCTTGATGAATTAAAGAAAAGGGGTAAGATAAGAATATCTTTATATGGAAGGGACGAAATATCATTATTACCAATTTTACAATGGTTTATTAAAAACTTGGAAGATGTTAGATCATTTAACTTAATAAGTGATTACATTGCTGTAATTTTAGAAATGTATGGTTCACTTATTGATAAAAGTGTTGTATTAGAAGAATGCTTCTCCAAGTTGTTGAAAAGAGTCAGCATCGAAATCAAAAAATGTAAAGAAGCCAATGAAATAGGTGGTATGTTAGAGTTACTAACTGTTTAATTAGCATAGAATAGACATTTTGTATTTTGTATATATATCATGAAAAAGTATAAATAATATATTTTACCACTTTCTTCTCTTTTTCTTTTTCTTCTTATCAGCTAATTCCATTTGCTTCAGTTCAATAACTTGTCTACACTGATCAGAACAAAACCATTTCACTTTACCAGTTGAAAATTTAAGGGCATCCACACGATTCAATAAACCCACACATTTATAATGAAACCATTCCCCATTTGGACACGATTCATTGTCACAAGCTATCATATCTCCAAAAGAACCTTGCTTACAAAAGCAATATGTCTTAGAATCTTCGTTATCTTCATCTGGTAATTCGTCTGGTATCTCTTCTATGTATACTGGCTTTTCCTTTAGTTGCTTGGATTTTAACTTTTTAATCTTGTGTGACTTTGGAGATAATTTGACATTAGTCTCATTCTTCCGAGCTCTATGGGGAATCTTAAGCACTAGCTTCAACCCAGATGATTGCTTTTTCTTTAATTTTTCTTCAAGTTTGTTCAATTCAGCTCGTTCTTTTAAAGCTTCTTGTTGTGATATCAACGGATGTTCCTTGTAATGTTCTATAAGTTGCTTTCTCAACCTTTCTTTTTCTTCGCGATTACTGCTAATTTGATTTGACTTAGCATCATATATTTGTTGAAGTTGTTTGAGTTCATCACCAAGAACTAGCTTATGTGTAATTAGTTGATTATTCAATGCTCTTAATTCAGTAATGGATTCTACGGTATACCTATTGATAGATTGTTTTAAATCTATTATATCCCGTATAATGCTTCTTTGAAGCTGTTCTTGTTCTGGTGTAATAGTTTGAAACTCCTCTAGTAATAAGTTCAATTTATTTCTACACTTATTAATATGAATATTGCATGATTGTACTAACCATAAAGATCTTATAACATCACTAGGTAAATGATCTACCGTAGAAATAAATGAATTATGAATGGACGATGAAGTGGATACGACAGAATTCATTCTTATGTTATCAAATCTATTGCTGAATTATAAGTGTAGATAGAGATCATAAATTTTTTTGAAGTGATACCAAAACAAAAACAGACCGCGTTAACAAAAATTGTTTACTGGAATAATTAAACATCCATTACAAATGGATTCTATTTACATTAATTCTATTTGCCTTAATTCTATTTACATGGGTTAAATTCTAATTATATTCAAACACTAATTCATCTTCTATAAAATCGATCTTTATTATCTTGACGTCATCTGAATCTAAAACACTTCCAACTTTTAGTTTGCCAGTATTGTAGTCTTCTAATAATCTAGGAGATACTTCTAACTTTGCCCTTAAATGACCAAGTCCTAACGCTTTCACTGAAATTGAAGTTCCTAATTTGGGGCTGGCTTGTATTAAAAGTCTAAATTTGAGTAGCTCTTCACCATTTTGCTTCAATTTAGAGAGTTCTCTTAAAAACATTCCTTCCCAAAATTTTGATGATGCTTGTTGGTATTGTTTATTCAGTATTTCACCATTCTGCAAATAATTTGCAATAAATCTTAAATTATTATTCTCTATGGTGGGAGAAGCAGCATTTTGATTCTCTTGTAGTAAAAAGTCACCCAATTTCCAATGATTTACCATATCCACGTATCTTCTAAGTGGAGATGTAACATTTGAATATAATTCTATTCCTAAAGATTCATGTTTTGTTGGCTCAGTTACAAATTTAGCTGCCGTCGTAAGGGTAACAACTTTTGTAAGATCTTCCTCTGAAAGAGGAGTTCCTGATTTCAAGCTGGTCACCATTATTCTACGTAATTCATCTATTACGTTTTGATTTAAATTTAATTCTTGACCTCTGTATATAAATCCCACGTTATGTTTACGAGCAAATCTTGCAGCTGAATAATTTGCAAAAATCATTAATTGTGTAACCAAAAATACAGATTTTGAACTTTCAACCAGGTTCTCTGTTAATTGAATAACCTTGTTGGTTTCGTCTGCAACTAATTTGATACTTTCTTTGTTTGAGGTAGTTATCTGCTTTTTGTTCAATACTTTAATATCCGAAGAAGTTCTGTGAAGGTTAAAACCACTACCTAATAATGTCCTAATATCAAATAAAAGTGTGGAAATATTATGTAACTTAAATAAATTATCGAAATGAACATCATCAGATTTGTTTTCTTTGAAATTCTGTATCTTGGTTTCATCTCTTAACAAACCATCTACCTTTGAATAGGTGTAATTTTCAGGAAAGTTGTTTACTTTGAGGAATTGAACATTAACTGATTGATTAAGTTGTTCGTAAACTCTTTTTAGTAATGACTCATCGACTTCATAATTAAGATCATTCTGTTTGCTACCAATATATTTATCGATTAGTTGTTTATCCAATCTATATTCGACCACAAATGTTCTTGTTGATTTACCATCAATACCTAAACCTGCAATATCAGATATTAGTTTAGGAAGCATCATATAAGCACATTCAGGAGTATATGTAGTTGAAGTTTTTCCAAATGCTATTAAACTAGTAACTGACTCTGGCTTTAAATAGGATGTAGGGTTAGCAACATGAACAGAAATGACATATTTATCACTTTCTTCATGGATAGAAATACCATCATCAATTTCATGTGCATCTTCGGAATCAATACAATATATAGGTATATTACCGAAATCTTTCCTAATATTGGCTAAAGGATCAGATTCATAAAAATCATTAACATACAAAATACCGTCATTATCCTTGATTTCTTCATCGAATAGGTGCAACGATGTTATGCCTTGACTTTGAGGTTTTGTACTTTCTTGGTTCTCAATATCTTGTTTTTTGAGGTTGGTTTCAATATAGCTATAATACTTACCTGCTAAATCAGACATCAAACTTATACCACTACCACCTAGATTCAATTGCCTTGACCAAGAAGTAGGATCTTCAATTTCTCCATGTAATGCACCAATATCCTTTAAAATCAAGTATGCTCTAGCCCTTGAATATTCGTAGGAGAATCCAACTTCATTATTATTCTTAGATCCGGCTTCGCCAGAATTATCAATTAAACGTATAACTGATACAATGGCGGTTTCAAGAGTTGGATCACTTGTAAAATTTCCAACAATATAATCTTTAAACATGGTTATGATTTCATCATAATATTTTGGTTTGGGAATAGGTTTACCTTTAATGACAGAATCATAATAATCTGCAAATTTAATATTTCCTTTTCCAAATTTCAAATAATTAACAATTCTATTAACTAAGATAGTATTTGTAATTGGCAATACAGTTACACTTAATGGTGTGAAACTATTTCTACCCTTGTCAATACTCCAAAGCCTTGACTGTTTTCTTAAAGCAAGCATTAATGCTAGGAAAGTAGATATTGAATATCGTTGAGTATCATAATTGATATTTTCTTTCAATTGCTTACCCAAGAATGATACTGAAGTTGATGAATCTTTAATTTCTGTAGAATTTTCCATATGATATAAAATTTCAAATATGCTAATGGATCTTGGTATACTTATTAAATCTCCACTTTGATCATATTGTAATTTACGGTGTAATAATTCTAACCTTGAGTTCACAATTGACATTTCATTGAAAGCTCTAATCGATAAATCAGTCAAAGCTTTAGAATACAATTGTCTTGCAGCTAAGGGAACATGATAAGTATTAACATCTTTATTGGTTAATAACTGAGACGATGCTTGTGCTACTATGAAATCATCTTGACCAGCATTTCCAAAACCTTCTCCTTCTACAAGCTCATTGGTGAATTCATCTTGCTTATGCTTACCTTGCAATGGTCCTGGTAAAGCCTTAACTGATCTCGAGAATGTATCATCTACTGTACCTATTGGAGCAATATTTAAATACTTGGTTTCTAATTGTACAAGACTGTCAATTAATCCGTGATATTCTTTAGGGATAACAGCAGGGAATCGTATTTTTATAGCATTTCTCGGTGCGTAGATAACTTCACCTCTATTATCGATAAATACATTTGACTGGGAATTTAAGCTACCAGGAGTTTTAACAAGAATAAAGAAATTCACGCTGTCATCTTGAAGCATTACAATATCACCGACAGATATAGTATCATACCCAATTTCTGGCAGTATAGTGGCATTTGTTATAAAGTTCAGGATTTTTTCTTTAAAATATTCATATTTCGGTATTTTATCATTTTCAATAGGAATATCTTTGGTTATGCTGTGAAGCTTATCTAGCCAATTTTTTGATGCAAGATTATATCTCTGTTTCATACGATGCTTAACTTCATTAAATATTTTCTTGTATAAAACTTTATTGTTCAATGATAAATCTAATGTCTTATTTTCTGGATCAAAAAAATTACTTGACGATCGATCTTTACCAGTAGATTCAATAATCTTTTTAACACTATTGAATAAATCATTGCTTGTATCTACCTTGCTTTCAACTTTGGTATCTGCAGCATATTTCTTTAAGAAATCAAAATCTGACTTGGTATGTTTTTTAACTACCACTTTCTCTTTGAATATTGATGTATTCTTCTTTTTCCAGCTAATAGCGGATCGATTTCTTAGAAACACTATTCCATATGACAAGGATGGTCTTTGTCGTACTCTTAGCATGGCATGGATGTATGAATTTATTAGCTATGTTTGCAACTTTTCAAGTTTAACTATAATAAATAATTATTTTTTTTGTACCATCACACTGAGTTTAAAAAAAAAAATTCTATATTTAAACTATTAGAAGCCTGAGATCCCACAAACTACCAAATTAGGAAGTCTAGATCAACGCGACTGTTTTGATTTTTTAGTTTTATTTTCTTCTATACTGCATAACGAAACATAAACAATTATGAAATATAGCAGCAATATTTTGAAATCTATCAATAGAAGTCTTTATTATCTACTATTTTTCTAATTAAAAGAGGAAAATAAGATGAAAGTAGAAGAACTTATTATTGATGGGTTCAAATCATACGCAACTCGTACAGTTATATCGGGATGGGATCATCAATTTAATGCTATCACTGGTTTGAATGGGTCTGGTAAATCAAATATATTGGATGCTATTTGTTTTGTGTTGGGTATAGCATCTATGACAACTGTAAGAGCTTCTAACTTACAAGACTTGATCTATAAGAGGGGACAAGCTGGTGTTACAAAGGCTAGTGTTACAATAGTATTCAATAATGCTGAAATATCGAAATCACCAATTGGATTTGAAAATTGTTCAACTATAAGTGTTACAAGACAAATTATATTGGGAGGAAGTTCTAAATATTTAATCAATGGTCATAAGGCTCAGCAGCAAACAGTGTTAAACTTGTTTCAATCAGTTCAATTAAATATCAACAATCCAAACTTTTTAATTATGCAAGGTAAAATTACCAAAGTTTTAAACATGAAGCCTGCCGAAATCTTATCATTGATAGAAGAAGCAGCAGGTACAAGAACATTTGAAGAACGTAAAGATAAAGCTCAAAAGACTATGGCTAAGAAAGAGGCTAAATTGATAGAAATTCGGAATTTATTAAAGGAAGAAATTGAACCAAAATTAGATAAATTAAGAAATGACAAGAGAAATTTTCTTGAATTTCAACAAATTCAAACCGATCTTGAAAAATTATCCAGAATAACGGTTGCTCATGATTATATAAATTTATCAAAAAATTTCACCAATCAATCTAATTTTTTAAATGATCATGAATCAAAATTATCAGATTTAAATAATGAAATTGAAAAATCAGAACAAGAAATTAGTAATTTAAATGAAGATTTAAATCAAATCAAACTAAAGCGAGAACGTGAATTGGCAAGTGAAGGTAAATTAAAAGAATTGGAACAAAAAGAAACCGAACTTACTAATGAGATAGCGAGATTAAATACTTCAAAAGATATAACTCAAGATAATATTAAGGATGAATTAAATAAGAAACAAAAGCATGAACAACAATTACAAGAAATTGAATCTAATTTAAATAATAATTCGGATATGTATAATAATTTTGAATCAAAATTTAAACAATCAACTATTGAATTGAATGAATTAAAAGAAGAATTTAATAAGAAAGAAGAATTATTATCATCCTTATCAACGGGTATGTCATCTACTGGGAATGTTAGTTCGGGATATACTAGTCAACTTAATGAAGTTAAAGAAAAATTAAATACTTCAAAAAATTTCATTAAAACATCCAAATTAAAAATATCTCATCTTGAACAACAAATTAAAAGTGATAGTATTAAATTAAATAAAGCAAAACAAGAAAATGAATTAGATTTACAATCAATTGAAAAATATAAGAACCATATACAAGAAAATGAATTAATTGTATCGGAAAAATTGGGATTTAATCCTAATGAAATATCAGGATTAAGAGAAGAAGAATTAAGATTAGGTAAAGAATCTCAAAAATTACATAATGAATTAAATTATATTAAAAGAGATCTTGGGGGTAGTAATATTGAATTTAATTATTCAAGACCATCAGCTAATTTTAATGATAATTCTGTACGTGGATTGGTATCACAATTATTCATATTACCTGATAGTTCATTTGAAAAAGCATTAGCATTACAAGTATGTGCTGGAGGAAGATTATATAATGTTGTTGTTGATGATTCTGATACTGCCTCACAATTGTTAGAACGAGGACAATTAAAGCGAAGAGTTACTATTATACCATTAGATAAAATCAATGCTACATCTATTCAAAGGCAAACTACTGAATATGCCAAGAAATTAACTCCTAATAAGGTTGAATTGGCTATAAATTTAATTGATTTTGAAGATGAATTATTAAAAGCTATGCAATATATATTTGGTACCACATTTATATGTGATGATCCACAAACTGCCAAAACTATTACATTTGATCCTAAGATTAGATCAAGATCAATTACATTAGAAGGAGATGTTTATGATCCCGAGGGAAATCTTTCGGGAGGATCAAGAAGGAATGATTCCTCCATATTAATTAAAATTCAACAATATAATAAAATCTATTCAAAATTAAATGATGTTAATAAAAATTTACAAATTATTAAACAAGAATTATGGGAAAAGCAAAAATTAATTGATAATACAAAAGAATTAAGTAATGAAATTTATTTAAAGAAACATGAATTAGAATTATTGGAAAAGAAATTAAGTAATAATCCATCATCAATAATTTTAAAACAAAATGAATCTAATGAAGCTGAAATTAAATTATTACATGAACAAATTAAAATAGAAGAAGAAAATACTGAAGAATATCAACGATCAATTCAAAATATTGAAAAGGATATTAAAGAATTTAATAGTGATAAAGGATCTAAACTTAAAGATTTAAAGAAAGAAATTGAAAATTTAAAGAAACAATTAATTAAAAAGCAACAAATAATGGATGATCAAACTGAAAAATTTCAAAGTTTGCAAATTGAAAATGATCAACAAAAATCGGAATTAATTAATATTAAAGAATTTCTTAATAGCAATAAACAATCTATTAATGAATTAAATGAAAAGACTCAATTAGTAATTAATAAAATTGAAGAATTAAATGATAAATTAATAATTATAAAGGTTGAATTAGATGAAGAACGAAGTAATTTATTAGGATTAGATGAAGAAATTAAAGAATTAAATTTATTAATTAAATCAAAATTAGATTTAATTAATGATTATAAATTACAAGTTCAAAAATTAAATCATGAATTAGAAAAATCTTCAAGTATAACTAAAAATTTAAAACAACGATTAGATTTAATAATTGAAGAAAATGAATGGGTTACAGATTCACAAGTTTTAAATAATTTAATTTCTAATAATCCAAATATTAATTTACAAGAAAGTAAAGAACAATTAAATATATTAGAAGAAAAATTTACAAGTATGAGACGAAAAGTTAATCCAAATATTATGAGTATGATTGATAATGTTGAAAAGAAAGAAACATCATTAAAAACTATGGTTAAGACTATTGAAAAGGATAAAAATAAAATTGAAAATACTATTGATAAATTAAATGGTTATAAAAGAGATACGTTAAACACTACTTATCAAAAAGTTTCAATTGATTTTGGACAAATTTTTAGTGATTTATTACCGGGATCATTTGCAAAATTAGTACCAATTAATATGATGGATGTTACTAAAGGTCTTGAAGTTAAAGTTAAATTAGGTGAAGTTTGGAAAGAAAGTTTAGTTGAATTATCAGGTGGTCAAAGATCATTAATTGCATTATCATTAATTATGGCGTTATTACAATTTAAGCCGGCACCAATGTATATTCTTGATGAAGTTGATGCAGCATTAGATTTATCTCATACTCAAAATATTGGTCATTTAATTAAAACTAGATTTAAAGGTTCACAATTTATAGTTGTATCATTAAAGGAAGGGATGTTTACAAATGCGAATCGAGTATTTAGAACAAGGTTTCAGGATGGTACCTCTGTTGTATCAGTAATGTAATATATGTATAAATATATGTATAAATATATATATATAAATAAAATTAAAAATAATAGAGTATATTATGCAAGTATATTATGTAAGACGTGACTGAAGTCACGCTATAGAAAATGTCGTGCAGTTAGTTTAAGAAAAGAAAGAAAAAAAAAACAATCACGACATAAATAATAATGACGTTTAGTTTCAATTAAAAATGTAACAACAAAAAAATTTTAATGTATATGAATAAAAAAAGAAACAAAATGAATTTCTAAAAATAAAGATTTTTATTATAATAATAATAATAATAATAATAATAATAATAATAATAATCTATGATTTGATTTATATTATATATATATATATATATATGTATATGTATTAGATAAATGTATATCTATGTTATATATGTATATATGTATATATCTATATATATAAATATAAATTGTTTAAAATGTAATTATTTATTCTAATTATGTCCCCCTTAAAATAGTAAATTAAATTCTTTGGATTTACCCGGACTTTGTTCAAATTTAAAAAATTTAAAGAAATTCAAATTTAATACATAATAAATTAAATTAAATTAAATTAAATTAAATAATAAATAATAAATAATAAATAAATAAATAAATATTTATTCATCTTTAGTTTCATTGAATCTTCATAGACATTTTTTGTACTATTCTTATATATAAAAATAATATTAGTAGTGAATAGTTGAAGATCAAAAAACTCTCACTTCACTTCACTTCACTTCACATTAATTTACTACTGACACAACTATTTTTTTTTATTATTTTTTTTTTATCCTCAACTTTTGAATCAATCAACATCAAAATTCAAAATTCATTTCCAACAACTTACATTTGCATTTATTTCTTTGATAATTAAACCACTTCAAAGATCTATCCAATTCCCAATCATTCATTCATTCATCTTAACTGGGGGCTTACTTTAATCTAGTTTTAGCTTTGTTTATATATATTATTGTTATTCTATTATTATTTTGTTATTATTTTTCAATTCAATTCATACACGTCATCTACTTCTAACACATATATACCTATACACATATATATAAATCATCATGGATCCATATAAAATAGATCAATCAAAGAAATTTTATCAAAAATATTCCAATAAAATAATTCAATCAATAAAATCAATACTAATATTTCTTGGTATAATATCAACCATACTATTTATAATTTTTAAAATTGGAATTATAAATTTCCCATCATCACCATCAGTCACATCATCATCACCGTCATCATCATCATCATCATCATCATCGTCATCAGCATATTCACCTGATTTTAATAAATATCCTTCCATTCAATATTTTGATTTGGCAAATTATCAAGGTTCAGGTAATGGTTGGCAACAAAATGAACGAGTATTATTTTTAGTACCCTTAAGAGATGCATCAACTCATTTACCCATGTTTTTCGGTCATATGAAAAATTTAACTTATCCTCATAATTTAATTGATATTGCATTTTTAGTAAGTGATTCATCAGATGATACATTAGAAGCATTAAAGAAAAATTTAATAGAAATTCAAAATAATCGAGATATTTCTCAACGATTTGGTGAAATTGAAATATTTGAAAAAGATTTTGGTCAAGTTATTGGTCAAGGATTTAGTGATAGACATGGATTTGCTGCTCAAGGTCCAAGAAGAAAATTAATGGCAAGAGCAAGAAATTGGTTATGGACAGTAGCCATAAAACCTTATCATTCTCATGTTTATTGGAGAGATGCTGATGTTGAAACTGTACCTCCTACAATTTTAGAAGATTTAATGCATCATGATAAAGATGTTATAGTACCAAATGTTTGGAGACCTTTACCCGATTGGTTAGGTAATCAACAACCTTATGATTTAAATTCATGGCAAGAATCAGATGGTGGATTACAATTGGCAGATACATTAGATGAAGATGCATGTATTGTAGAAGGTTATGTTGAATATCAAACTTGGAGACCTCATTTAGCTTATTTAAGAGATCCATATGGTGATCCTGAAGTTGAAATGGATTTAGACGGAATTGGAGGAGTTTCAATTTTAACTAAGGCTAAAGTATTTAGAACTGGATCACATTTCCCGGCGTTTTCATTTGAAAAACATGCTGAAACTGAAGCATTTGGTAAATTAAGTAAAAGAATGGGATATTCTGTCGTGGGATTACCTCATTATGTTATATGGCATATTTATGAACCATCAAGTGATGATTTAAAGCATATGGAATGGATGGCATTAGAAGAAACTCGACAAAAGGAAGAGGCAAAAGTTAAGAAAGTATATGATAAAGTATGGAATAAAGCATTTGATGATGTTCAAGATCAATGGAATCTTGAAAGAGCAAGGTTTTTAAAGAATACAGATATGAGTAAATTAAGACCAATTGTAGTGGATTGGTCAGGAGTTGATGATTTTGATATTGATAAAAGTCAAAAAAATGATATTCATTTAGCTGATTTTAATCCATAATTAATAATTAATAATATTAATTTACTAATTTTATTTTTTTTTTTTTTCTTTTTGCATTTAACCAAAAAGTTAAAGTTAAAATTAAAAATAAATTAGAATTAAAATTTTGTCTTTTTCTTTAAAATAAAAAAAGAAATGCCTTATTTATAATACTATCAAAAATAAATGTACATTAGTTGTTTATAATATTGAACAAATAAGTTGTAAAAAAGAAATTGTAGGAAACGAAGGAGGGGGTAGAAGAAGAAGAAGAAGAAGAAGAGAAGAGACGGTTGTTAAAAATAGGTTTATTCCAATGATGAGATGAATTTATATTTCATCTCATCTCATCTCATCTCATCTCATTGACAATGGAGTAATATAAATATCACATTACCATACCATATCATTAAGTGGTAACATTACATAATTGCATTGACAACATTGTTTGTTTCTTTTTTATTTTTCATTTTTATAAATTTTTTGTAAATTTTTTTTTATTTTTTGGCAAATTAATTTATGAAAATGTACAATGAGTAATATTACTTATATAATTTCAAACGGGTTTAAAAACTAAAAAGTAAAAACTATATAGTATAAAGTAAAAATAAGACCATAAGAAAAGTAATAGGTTAGTTATTTCTTTGCAACCATTGAATAATAAAATTCTTAAATGAAATTCTATTATTCATGGTAAAGTAATGAATTTATTAAATTAACTTCTAAATTTAAATTTGATTTTTGATTAAAGATGTATCTCATTTTAAAGGAGGAAAAAGATTTACAGCCAAAAAAAAAAAAGAAAGAAAAAAAAATTCGCATTAAAATGTTTAAGCGGTTAAAAAAAAAAAAAAAGAATTTAAATCTTACCACGTCAAAAAATTCATTTTTAATGAGCAGTAAACATATGGCTGGCTAGATCAAGCTCCATCTATCTCATCACAACAAACCCAACCAATGAATGGCTATATACATAGGATTTAAACTTCTAGTTGCATGATCCAGACCCCTTTAGCTTTTTTGTCTTTCTTTTGTTTTGTTTTGTTTTGTTTTGTTTTCTCCACTTTTAATCTACAAAAAAGAAAGAAAAACAAATAGAAAATAGATGATTCAATTGCAATTGGGCGGGCTTGACAAAACTCAAAAGCAAAATTAAATAATAATAATAATATTATAATAAGATGATTTTCTTTTCTTTTCATAAACCCTAAATCTTGAACAAGATTCTTTTTTTTAAATAGGAACTAACAATTTTCATTTTTACCTCCATACCTCCCATAAAAAAAGGGCAGTTATAGAAAGATCGTCGTAACTACCACATCATAACAAAACCAAACCAAAACAAATTATTTAAAGGATCTATTAATGGAAACATTTTGTGTTAATCATGATGTTAAATAATATTACAAATTTGGAATAACATTTACAAATTGGGACTTTTATTGTATTATTTTTTTATATATATATATATTTTGATTTTTTCATGCAAGATTCACTCTGCAGCTTTTACACACAAACAGGAGGAGGAGGAGGGGGGACAATATCTTTTTTTTACAGGTTAGCTTTAAGTACGTACACAAAACTGATTTATTTTTTTTATGTTTTTTTATTTTAAAAATTTTTATTTTTTATTTTTTATTTTTTATTTTTTATTTTTTGTTTTTAATTTTTAAAATTTCTCTTTTATTGTTTTACGAAAAAATAAAAGAGTTTTTTTACAGTTTAGTTAAAAATAAAAAAAAAATTCACTTTAAAGTCGCGAAAATTAAAAATTAAACATTCCAATCTGCTTCATCTGGGCTCATCTCTTGTTGGTATATATGCTATATTTTAATGTCAAATGTACAATATACATAAACATCTGGTAATCATGGAGCAACCCAGGCAGTTGTACGAGAGTTAGAAAAAGCATCAGAGTAAAAATAGTTCTATTAATTTAATAATGACATCCCAATCCCCAAATAGGACTTATCTGAGATATCACTTTTGAATTAGAATTAGAATTGAATTCAAATGCAGCCAAGGTTTTCTTTTAAACAAATCCAATTGCTGTGCTTACACATCCCAACCCCCCTTAATTTCGTACTTTTCTTTTACTTTTCTTTCTTTCTTTCTTTCTTTCTCTACTCTTTACTCCTTAATTCTCTTTATTTCGATTTGTGGATATATTATCCATCCCCCTTATCATATATATTTTTAAATCTGATGTCTTTTTAAAAAATTTATTTTTTCGCAGATTTCCGTTCCGGTTTTAAATTAAATTTAAATTTAAATAATTTTGTTTTTAAGTTTATATAGCTCTAATATTCAAGTATTATTCACGCCTTTATCCAAGCCTTTAGACTTCGTTAATTTAAATTACTTACCTACACTAATTAAATTCTGGGCGGGGGCCTAGATCTAATCCAGAATTGTAAAGAAAGATAACAAACAATCGATACTCGAGAAAGAAAAAAAAAATGCACATTAAACGTTTTTAATGAGTCAACCCTATCAATATTCAAATGCCTATTTAACAATAACAATAAATAATAATAATAATAATAATAATACTAATAATTATAATACTAATAATTATAATAATTATGATAATACTCTATTTAATAATATAATATTATTTATGACCATCACCTGGATTGGGTAGGTCTGTTACTGTTCTTGGATGTGGATTTTCTGTTTTTAAAAAGCCCATAAAGTTGCTAATTTTTTCATTTTTGGTTCCCCACGAGGGCGATTATAACAATAACAAGAATAACAACAACACCAAAAAAATAAGAGAAGAAAAGCAAAAGAGCATTCAACTAATTATACATTTTCTCCAATGGAGATATTTTCCTCCACTTGCAACTGAACAATTTTGGGATGCCGTAGAAACTTTTAAGTCAATTTTATCTTTAACTTTTTTAGCAAGCAATTAGCGCCAATAAAAATATTTTCTTTTTTATTGTATCGTTATCTCCATGAAACTTAAAAGTTTATATAATGCTAATTAAGAGAGCAAAGTTGGGGGGAGGGTGATATACCTATGATGTAATTTTTGCCAATTTTCCATTGTAATTAACTTTGCAGAAGCAGAACAATGTTCATTTGCTTTTTTTTTTGTTATTTTATTTTATTTTATTTTATTTTATTTGGTTAGTTAATTACAATTGGAATTCTATTAGAAATGTAACATGATTCATATCAGCGAATGTTGCATTAGTACTTGTAAATATGAAATGTGATATTTTCTTTACATATTATCTTAATCATATTTGAAATGGTAGCTCAAACATATTAGTAATACAAGTTCGTAATTAAGGATAATATTTTGATATATATCATTTCATTTATTTCACGTGGGGGTGGGTGGGTTTCATGGGTTGGGGCGGATAAAGAATATGATCAGATTTTTACTTCCTTAGTTTGAGGATGGTACCTAATTTAACGGTACATTTCACAGGTTGAAAGGCACATAGTTGCCTCAAAAATAACGGATCAGAAAAGTAAAAA
>JAJMJS010000012.1:87738-205537 GCA_030563665.1 Scheffersomyces broadrunensis | reverse complement strand
TTAATACGAGAAAAGAGAGGGAAGAATTTTAATTAAATTAAATTGTTAACAAATTTAATTACAAAAACTTATATATAATAAACTGAAATTAAGTAGAATTACAAATCAAGTAAGAAAGTAACTGAAACAAGATATAATCCAAACGAGAGAATAGAACTGAAAATAATAAATTTTTTCGGTACGAGCAAAATAGATTGAAATGAAATGAAATATTTAATAATAGAACAAAAAAGAGTAAAAACAAAAACAAAAACAAAAACAAAAACAAAAAAATCCACAACATCCAGATCCTCGATGAATGATGAATGATTAATAGAGTAATCGCTTGGGTTTAGAGGAAAAAAATTGAAAAATTCGGAATCATCATTCAACGTACGTTAAGAAAAGAAAAGAAAAGAAAAGAAAAGAAAATAAAATAAAATAAAATAAATAATAATAACTTTTTAACCTTTTTATTGTTGATTATTATTATTATTGTTATAACTATATAACAATAAATTTCAATTAATTTTAAAAGTGTAAATTAATTATTACTTTATAATTGGAGAATTTCTCCTTCTCTTATTGTTACTTTAATATTGTAAAACTTATGCATTATTATGCAAGTGACTGTTTATGTAAAATGTCAACATTTATAAAAAAAGAAAAAAACAATCAAAAAGAAAAAATTAAGAAAAAATTTCCCATTCTTATTTTTATTCATTATATATTAATATTATTATATTCTGTTACTGGCAAGAAGCAAAATTAGGGGGATCTTAAACTTTAAAGAATAAATAATTCTCTATGTATTGTAGACTACATTTCGTAAGTTGGGATTGTATATAATCTTGTTTACATATGGTAGAAGTATATGTATATGTATATGTATATGTAATGAAATTAATACGTTGATGTTTATATTGATTCTATTTTGTGGTTTTTCATCATGGTTTTTCTATTCTGTTCCTACTTGAATAATCTTGAAATATATCTTTTTAAATTATATACATTTTATATCTCTCGCTCGCTCAACAAAATAGCTTTATTACATCTATTAACGGTTTGTGCTTAATTATTGCGTTTGAAATGAAATTGTACGATATATATATATAATGTAATGCTCTGTTGTGTCTAATTCATTTGGGTATATGTATATGTATATATATAAATTGTAATTTCGTCTTACTAATAATTAGGTAAATTTGAAATATAGCCGCCACTAAAGGAAGAGAGAGATGGATGAAGAGCCCAACTAAAAAACAAAAAAACAAAAAAGAATTTCTTTTTTTTTATTTTTTAATTTTGTTTTGTCTAACCTGTAAAAATAAAAAGGAGGTGTTTTTTTTTTTTCTTTATTTTAATTTAATTTTTTATTTTTTTTATTTTTTTTATTTTTTTTATTTTTAAATAATTTTTTTTTCATTACACGCTATTTTTGATTTTAAGATTCTAAATTAGTTTATCATTTTTCCTTATTTGATTTAAATCAAATTTATTTTACACTTTAAAATTTTTAAATGTATTCACATTGTTATACAAATTATTATTTATAATTATTATTTATTAATATTATTATTATTATTGTTGTTATTGTAACTGATAAGTAATACAAACAAATAAATAAACAATTAAATAAACAAATAAATAGAGGGATATATAATCGAGTTCTATATTTAGGATCTTATATATAGATGTTATTAATCTTCATTTATCACTTCCGGGTTTATGAAATATAAATAAATATAAACATTTTCATGATGTACTTACCTGTAGCACACTGTACATGTGTCATGGTGATTTGATAGGATATATACATGTCTGCAAAACAGAAAAAGATTGGCTCATTCATTTTGTTTCAATGTTGCTCAATTTTTTTCCGCACTCTCTCCCTAAATCTCTCTCTCATTAATTTTTAATTTTAATTTAATTTAATTTAATTTAATTTAATTTTTTTATTTAATTTAATTTTATTTTATTTTATTTAATTTATTTTAATTACTCATATTGTGGATCTCTCTTCTTAATTACCAAATAATTATTCATTGTGTAATATAATTTTTACAGTATATAGTTTTAATTTAATTAAAGTTTAAATATAATTTCAGATGTTAAAAGTCCATAGGTGACTCCATGTAATTCTATGTAACGAACATTGGGCCACTTCATTTAATGAATATAAAACGTACATAAGACAGATTGGAAATTCCATTACTTATAACTCGTGGCAAATAGTTACAGTAAACTTTTTTATTAACTACAAATAAATTAAATTTACATTAAATTCCGCCCCTAAAAAAAATAAATTTAATAAGATAACAAATCTTTCTTTCTTTTCTTTAGTCATTAGAAAATATCTGAACTCCTTCCATATCGGTTTGTTTATGTTTTTGTTTTTGTTTATGATTTTCAAATATTTTTTATTGTATTTTATATTATTTTATTTTATTTTATTGTATTTTTATTATTATTATTCTGCCATTGTATATGTGTAATGTATAAATTTGTGTATAAAAATAATTTTTTATTTTATTTTTCCTCACTAATTTTCCTCACTATCCACGATCGCATCTCTCATGAATTCCTCTCCTCCCCCCCCAACTTCACCTCACTAAATTATAAATCCCTCTTCCTGATCAGTAAAAAAGTCGATCCAATATGGAATATTATTAATATTATTTAATATTATTTATTATAAACTATTCTTGTTTATTAATTTTTGGTTGCTCCCAACAATAAAATTATTATTTATCTAATTCAACGGATTGGTGTGTGTTAAATTATCCTTTTTCATTATGCTAATTATTATCTATACTATACCTAGAGTCTAGATTTAACTAAAGTCGAAATTATCATACAACAACAACTTGAAATCTACCAGCATCATGTTATTCTCTCAAGTTTGAATCTCTATGTATATTAAAGTTTCGGAGATTGTAAGTCGTCGGGTTAGTTGGTTAGGAATAAACTTCCTTCTTGATTTGCTGTATACAGGTACAGGTACAAGTAATAGTACCTTCTTGAATTGCATTGTATTTGAATTAATCTTTATTATTATTATTATTATTATTATTATTATTATTATTTTTATTAGATGCAGTATACTATACCCAACCTGTAAAAACGTAAATGTAAGCAATAACAAAAAATAAATTGATTTTTAGAGAACGGGGGGGATGGTGGGATTTTAGTGAAGCTATTGGGATAATTTATTTAATCTGTAAAAAAGAAATACCATAACCAGAAAAACTGTAAAAAAAAAATTAAATTAAAAAAAATAAAAAAAATTAAAAAAAAAAAAAAAAAAAAAATTTAATTAATTAAAAAATAAAATTAAAAAATAAAATTAAAAAAATAATGTTGTTTTTGATTTAATCGCAAATAAAAATAAAATTTTGCACTTTGCACTGCAACTCTTTCAAATATTTTCAGCCAGTATATTCAGATGGACCCACCCTCCCTCCTTATTAAATTAATTTATATTTATATAAACCTCCAATCCCCCTTGTAATTTTGATAGATTATTATTTAAATTCCTTTTGTTTTCTTTCTTTTCTTCCTTTCTTCTTCTTTTCCTTCTTCCTTCTTGTTGTTTATAAATCAGAAAGAAAGGTCTACATTTTTAATTCTCTCGCTCCTATAATCCCTATCAAAAGTTAGACTTATTACCTTACATATATACAATGAAGTTTTCCGTTAAGAGTTTAATTGCCACTGCTGCTTTATTAACTTCCACCATTGCTCAAGATGTTGCTTGTTTAGTCGATGGTGTTGAAGTCGCTGTTGTTGACTTAGATACTGGTGTTTGTCCATTCACCATTCCAGCTAACTTACCAGCTTTCTTTGATTTCACATCTCCAGAAGATTTCAATGTTGAATTTTACTATTCTATTGTTCAAAACACTAGATTTTTTACTGATATTGTTAACGCTGGTAGAATCATTGATATTCCAGCTATTGATTTATATGGTGTTACCGGTGGTGCTCCATTATACCAAGTTCATGTTCAAGAATCCCCATCTGTTAACTCTACTGCTGCTATTAGAAAGAGATTATTTAAAGATTCAACTGAATTAGTTAAAAGAGATGCTGCTTCTGACTTAGCCGATTCATTAAAATCTCAAGATGGTACTTTAGTTAACACCGGTGCTTTCGAAGTTGTTGATATTTCATCATCATCATCATCATCATCTGCTCCAGTTTCTTCAGAAGGTCCATCAACTATTCCAGTTTCATCTGGTGTTGAAACCTTACCAACTGGTACTTCAACTGTTACTCTTGAATCAACCACTCTTATTACCATCACTTCATGTTCTGACCATGTTTGTACCCCAACTGTTGTTCCAGCCACTCCAGCTGTTACCACCGAAACTATTAATGGTGAAGTTACTATTTATACTACTTACTGTCCATTATCTGGTGAAACCACTACTACTGAAGCTCCATTAGTTCCAACTGTTGTTACCACCACCATTAACGGTGAAGTTACTATTTACACCACTTACTGTCCAGAATCTGAAGCTACCGGTACTACTGAAGCTGCTGTTACTACTGGAGCTGCTCCAACTGGTACTGAAACTACTGAAATTACCAAGACTGAAGTCGTCACTGGTACTACTCCAGCTACTGGTGCTGCTGAAACCACTCCAGCTACTGGTGCTCCAGCCCCAGCTCCAACTACTGCTGCTGGTGAATCTACTGCTGCTCCAGTTCCAGGTGCTTCTACTGCTGCTCCAGTTCCAGGTGCTTCTACTGCTGCCATCTCCACCTCTTATGAAGGTGGTGCTGCTGCTTCTAACTACGGTGCTTCATTATTAGCTTTAGCTTTAATTCCATTAGCTTACTTATTGTAAGTTGATCAATAATTCTAATCTAATATAATTGCATCTAATAAAAGAAAACTTATTGTTTAATTTTTTTTCACACACACTTTCGTACTATCTTCTTTATTTAAAAAAACTTTTTAAATTAAATCGTTTAAAGAATGTTACTTTAAATGTTTTATTTAATTGGGGATTATTTTGTTCATTTCAATCTTAATGCTTTATTTCCATCTGATCAGCATTTCATTCCATCAACACCACTACTACCCTTTCTAATTTAATAATATTGTTTTTTTATATTGTATTAGAAATAAAAAATCAAATCAACTGTTTATATATATATTATTTCGTTTTTGAATTCATGGGATTTTATTAATTATTAATCCTGGCATGTCATTATTGTTATTTTTTACATTTCCAACCCCTTCCACTTCCCCCCCATCTGTTTAAAGATGTGTATTATATGTTTTGTTGTCTTTATCTTTTACTAATACCTTAATAATAATAATAATATTACTACTATTACTACTGCTTTCTTGCTTATTAAACTATAAATTAAATATATTATATTTTTATAGTTGGTTTTGTTTCCCATCAATTTCAAAAGAAAATTAATCAAATAAATTGGTCTTGTTGGTTTTTAATGTTTTTTACTTCCTGTGATGGATTTTGTTATCCTTTTTCACATTACTTTTTCGGTCTTACATTATATTGGATTTGTTTTTCATTTATTTTTTTTATCTATTTAAAAAGTCTTCCTAGTGAAGTATTGCGGAGATGGATATTTATTTAATACATGATTAAATCCTACTATATGATGTGTCTTTTTTTATCATTGGTTATTTTATACAGTTTTTGCTTAGACTTTCTACTATAATTATTTTGTATTCTTTCTTAGAGAGAAGGGGATATTTCTGAAAACAAAAAAAGATCTTTCTCCTTGATTTGGGAGAGATTTTTGACTTCTGTTATTTATTATTATTATTATTTACTTTTAATTTACACTTAGTCTTTAATTTCGTTCTAAATAAAAATAAAAAAAAATACAAAATACAAAAAATTTAAAAATATCAATTGTAAAATTTATGAAAAATTAAAGTTTTTGATTTTGGGCGGCGGGTGCGAAAAAAAAAAATTAAAAAATTATAAAAATAAAAAAAACGCGAAAAATTTTAATTTATTCCCAATTAAGAATAACCAGCCATTTTGTTTTTATAATTTACAAACCAGCAGAAAATCCATGAATTAAAGTATAATTATTATTATAATAATAATATACGTAGGATGGTTATTGTTCACTTCTATACAATATCTTTGTTTCTAAGGGTAGATATAATATATATTGTTTCTACCTCGTTAACAAACAATTAAATAAGCGCAAGTCGCGTCAAAAAGTAAATACCATTATGATACCAAAGTATCTCAAATCAAATTAATAAAATAAACAAGTAAAAGTAAATAAATAAATAAAAGCGAAAAACAATCTTGCAGTTTAGCTGATAACAATGGCAAAATCACTGGATTTAACCTATTCAAGTTAAATGATATTTGGGGCTCCTATTTGTCGTAATGGTTAGTAAAAAGGTTATGTTTACTTTTCGCGTTACCAGCATTAATAATAACTTTATATTGTCTATATATATATTCCATCAAACATGATTTAAGCTCAACCTGTAAAACTAATAAACGGTTTATAATGATTTTGTAACTTACAGTATAATCTAACTTATAAGGGGAATAACAATTAGTTAACTAAACAAAATAAATAAAAAATTACAATAAAGCTTTTAGCCGCCTCAAAAAAAATATTATTATTATATCATTGTTCGCTTGGAATGATGGCATACCTTTGTTTGGCATACTACGAATATATTGTACTGCCCTCAAAGCCAGCCAAACAGTGCTTGCATTGTATTATTGAGATAGAATATATTAATCTTATAGTAGTTTATAAATGAATTAAAAAGTTTTTACTTTTTTAACAAAAAGAAATGTCATATGATAAACAATCACCTGTCTCAACATGTGATTATTTTAAAACACTAACACGACTAAGAGAATATAGCCATAGAAATTTTAGAGGAATTAACTGAAATGTGATCAATATACCACGAGTGATGAATATGGGGAGTTATAGGATCAGCCTCTCATGTAACTACCCCTCTTAATAATCCTCTTAATATGGTGGTTTCCTATTTTTTTTTAAAGTAAAAAGTAAAGGACTGATTTTGGTAGTACTTGCTAGTTAACAATTATTTCCTCCAAATAAAACTTACTTAATATGAGCAAACTAGGGTCCATTTATATATTTAAAAAGAAATAAAATAAAAAATATTTCAAGTATTAGGGTTAATTCCTTTTGATTTAACATTTGTAAAATTATAAGAAAATCCCAAATCGAGAAAAAAAAGTTCTTTAAAGAAAAAAATACTACCTGGAATAAAGTATCAAAATAGAAAGTAACTTACTCTTTTGGGATTGGCAAGAAAGTTTATTATAGAAATTAGAGCTTATTATATATATATATATTAGAGAAATTTTCAAAATTTCAAAAGTTCAAGGAGGTACGAATTTTTTTCTTAGAGGGCACGCACAAAACTAAAAATAAACAAAAAAAAAATAAACAATTAATAATAAACAAATAGGAGGTTTAATCAACTCTTATTTACTCATTTCGTATTTTCAATTAATTAATTAACTAATTCACTAATTAGTGGCTTATTGGCGTTAAACGAATACGCCTCAATGTCTATGCTTAGTCTTTTAGTTAGTAAGTTGTGTTAGTTTTATAACTATATATACTTTGACATTCGTCACGCATATTTGTTTATAATTCATCGAAATTTTAGTCCTTATAATTGACGAATTAAATCACGAAGAAGTGAGATTGGGTGACACGAGTTAGAAATGTGCTTCTGGTTGTTTACTCTTTTTGGTTTTCAAATTTTCTTGTTCCATGTATAAAACTTTTTTTTTTTCTTGATTTGTTTACATTTGAGATTTCGCAGTCTAAAATAAGAATGAGGCCATATAGTACATTTTTTAAAAAAGTTGTAAACAAAACAATTGGATTCAACTAGACGAGAAGTATTATATAAATGATTGATTGATTCCATTCTTTTTCTTTGTTTTGACATTTTTTTTCTTCTTTTTTTTATCAATTAAGTCAAACTCATACGCTCATTTAATATAATGCAATTCACTTCCTTATTCTCCATCGCAGCTTTAACTGCTTTAGCCGCTGCTTACTCAAACACCACTTTAACTGAAACTGATTGGTCAACCACTTTAATCACCATCACTTCATGTGAAGAAGTTTGTACCGAAAAAGTTGTTCCAGCTACTAAAGTTGTTACTACCACTACTATTCATGGTGTTGAAACCGTTTACACTACTGTTTGTGAAATCACTGAAACCACTCCAGCTCCAGCCCCAGAAACCGAAGCTCCAGCTCCACCAGCTCCAGAAGTTACCACTGAAGCTCCAGCTCCAGCTCCACCAGCTACTACTGTTGCTCCAGAAGAAGGTGAAATTACTACTACCATTGATATTTACAGTACTGTCAAACATAACGCCACTGCTCCAACTGAAGTTCCAGTCTATGAAGGTGCTGCTAACAATGTTAAAGCCGGTATGTTCTTATTAGCTTTAGCTCCATTAGCTGGTCTTATCTAGAAGGTTTAACAATCTAATGATTTTCCTTTTAATTAGTTACGTTCCTTTTATTAGTATTATTATTTCGGTTAAAGAAGTGAATTAGTTTACTTCTTCCTGCATCGTTCTAGTTTCACATCTTTTAAAAAAAATACTTTTGTATTATATTTACTACCCCGTATTATTATTTATAAGGTTTTTTTTTTTTGTTTGTATTCGTTAAGAAATTAAAATAATTTATTTTCGTTCTTAAATAATAATGTTAATAATTCTGTAGAGTTTCAAAATAATAGTTCTTTTCCTCAAGTATCCCCAGACTTTATAAAAAATAGCCGACGGTAAACCATATACATATCCTGAGTTTATCCGCTTTCAGACAAAAATAAAAAAATTCGCAAGAGAAAAAAAAATCATGCAAGTAAAAAATGATCATGTAAAAAAATACTTCAAATTTTCTACAAACCCATTTATGGTAAATTAAAAATAAAAAATAAAAAGAAATTGTAAAAAGTATTTGATTGATAATTTTGCACGGGATTATGAGATGGGGTAAAGGAACAAATAAGAATTAATGGAGTGAGTTCTAAACTCGATGAAATTAGCCTTATTAACGTAAGTAACCATAAATGTAAGGAATTAATTGACCCACCACCCTTGTTCAGTGTTCTAAATTTTTATCAAAAAAAAAATATTGAAAAATATTGACGTGTTTGCCGTGCCGGATGGTTATGATGATGTTCTACGTTATTCAGACAGAAATTAAATAAATTAAAAATAGCAATCACTGACAATCAAGATATTACTGATTTCATAATAAAAAGTATTATTATATAAATCATCAATCTACATACATGTAAATTTCAAGCGACCATAGATAATTAGAGCTATCAATAGTATTACTACGGTAAAGGCTACAGCCTTTCTTTTTATTATTATTATTATTTTTATAAAAATATTTCGTAAATTAACGTGATACTAAACTAAAGAATGTAAAAGAATAAAAAAAGCATATTAAAAGAATCTTTTGTATAGAAGTAAATCATTAAACACATCAATACATATTATATTATATCTATTTTATAATTTTATATTTTGTTTGTTTTGTTTTTGTTTTGTTTTGTTATTATTGTATTATTATCATTAGACTTGTTCTTCCTTTTCTTGAGTTGAACCTGATTCTGGAGAAATTAATCCACCGCTTTCTTCATGTTGAACAATCATCTTATGAGCTAATTCAGCATCAGATAATAATGGAATATGTGGTTGCCATGAAGCAGACTTCCAAGCTGGAACCTTTTCATCCCACATTTGTCCAATTTCTTCTAATCTCTTACCTTTAGTTTCTGGGAATCCAAAGTAAACATGAATAGCCATACATAAACAGAATACAGCATAAATGATATAAGTCTTCCAACTAATGTTTTTGAATGATGATGGAGTATACATAGCGATAGCGAAATTTAAAATCCAATTGGCAGCAGTAGAAACAGCAGCACCTCTTTGTCTTGAAGCTGAATCACCCCAAACTTCAGAACAATAGACCCAAATACCCACACCCCATGACATAGCAAAAGAACAGACGAATAAATAACAACAAGCAATAACACCCTTGGCAGCAGCAGTATTAGAAGCTGGGATGGCAATATTAACAGTATCATTACCAAGAACACCACCTGGAACTGGAACAGCATAAGTACCTAAAATACCGGCAACAGCAAATTGGAAAGTCATCATAGAGATAGCACCAACTAATAACACCTTTCTTCTACCAACTTTATCCATTAACCATAAAGCTGGAACAGTGGTAGCCATATTTAAAACATATTGAATAGATGAAGCAACTAAATTTGTATTACTTGTGTAACCGGCCATTTCGAAAATATAAACAATATAATACATCATAACATTCATACCGGTTAATTGTTGCCAAATTTGAGCAAAGATAGCAGTGAAAGTTCTAACAATATATTTCTTTTTAAATAAATCAAGATAAGTAAATGATTTAATATTTTCTTCTAATAAGACTTGATCTCTAATTTCGGAAATTTCAATTAAAACATCTGGATCTTCTCTATTACCTTTAGCTTGAATTTGAGCAACTACAAATTCGGCTTCTTCCCAATAACCGTTTTTAGCTAACCATCTTGGAGATTCTGGAATAAAGAAACAACCAATGAATAAGATTAAACCTGGAACAATTTGAATGGCCCAAGCAATTCTGAAAGCACCAACAGCATTAATGAAATGTAAACCATAACAAATATAGAACATGATTAAGATACCTAATGTAACAGCAAATTGGAAAATACCACCAATAAAACCTCTAATTTGTCTTGGAGCTAATTCAGCACCATAAACTGGGGCAACAGAAGAACCAAAACCAACACCGAAACCAGAAATAATACGTCCGATCATTAATTGAGCTCTGTTTTGAGATGAAGATTGAATAGCAGCACCAACCATCCAGAAAAATGCACATAATAATAAAGAAAGTCTTCTACCAAATGGTTCAGAAACAAATGTGGAAGCAATAGAACCAAAGAATGAACCTAAAGCCATACAGGAAGTAATAAAACCTTGAATTGTGGCACCTGGATGATCAAAGAATTTTAAGTATGATTCTTCACCGATGAAAGCTGACATTGAGGAAATATCAAAACCAAACATCATACCAGCGATGGTGGAAATAGAAGCAATAAGATAAACATTATAAATGTTTGGGAATTTATCAAAGAAAACCCTAACCTTTAAGGCAGGTTTAACTAATTTTTCTTCAAAAGTCATTATAAATTTTTATGAACTATGAGTTAAAAAATTATTAAAATATATGAGTGAATTATTAAAATAAGATTAAGATATAGAATGAAAAAAAGAAAAAAAAGGAATAACCATTAATAAACTTTAGAACTTAGGGGGAATTTAAGCTCCATTTATACTTGAGTTTCAAGCTGGGGAAATAGTTTGGGGAATATCTTACATATCTGACTTCAATATATTGTTTTGCAATATTAGGTGGAAAAAAAAATAAAAAAATAAAAAATAAAAATTTTTCCAGGAGACAAAAATATTTTTCCTGCAAAGACAAAATCTATTTCTGTATGGGGCAATTGGCTGCAGACATTTTTTGAATTTCTTTTTTTTTATTTAGGTATGTTGATTTACTTAGTGGTTTTAACGAATGATCATATGTACGAATATAGATGTAAAAATTTTCACTTGCAATTTGAGGTTTTTTGCCCCAGATATTTACTCCAGACTTACCCCAAACGATGTGAGAGGAGAGGAGAGGCTCTATTAAGATGATGCTTTCTATTTATTCTTGTTTCTGTATTACTTTTCAAAATAAATGCATTTGCATATATTCGAATGAAATGAGTAATCGGTAATCGGCATTTAGGAAAGTTTCACCGTAGTCATTCATCGTATTAGTTCCACCACCTACAAAGAAAAAAAGGGTAGCAGAAAATTAGTATATTGAATATTGTTTAGAATATTATTATGTAACCAATAGTAGTTAGCTACTTCCTTAGGTTTATGCCTTAAACAAAAAAAAGTGTATAAAATAATTTTTATTTAAAATAACATAACATGTTTTATGAAACCATCATTCCATGAGTTATATTGTTTTGAAATAATGGCAACTCTAATTTAACACTCGGGAAATTAATTGTTCCAGTTGTTGCTAGTTTAATTAAATAATAATAATATTATTATTTATTTGAAAGTTCGTTAAGTTAAACTTTATTATTATTATTATTATTATAGGTTAAAATCTAGATTACATGTTTTATTTGTGTAAAACATGTGTATAGCAAAACAAAACACTGTAGGTTAAAAAAAATAAAAAAAACATCCCACGAAAAATTTTTTTTTAACGCTCGTAATATTTTTTTTTTTTCATTTGTAATAAAAAATTATTATTATTAGAGAAAAGGTACACGTAAAAAATCATATCATATCTTTATATTGCTAGATTTGGGGTATAAAAGATTTCCGAAACGGTTTTCTAAGTTACATATGTTAGTTGAATGACCTTAACCTTTTGCAGACTTAGAGAGAGTACTTTTAAAACACGAACAGAATAGAATAAAAGATATATGTCAGTCCAGAAATGTCAGCAATAAAGTTGGATTACTTTGACAATGAGAACCAATAAAGAAGACATATTGCCCTATTCTATTTCTCTACTATAAACCCGCCTAAGAAGTTAAAAGTTTATCCCTTAATTTTAATAAAAATGAGTTATTTAAATTTAGCAAACAATAATTTAAAAAAACTCCAAAAAAAGAAAACAAAACCAGAAAAATGTCTGCATATTTTGTTTTTTTAATCCCCCGCTCTAAAAAAAAATATTTTATTTTTTTTATATTTTTTTTTTTTTTATTAAAAAATTAAGAAATTAAAAATAAAAAACTTTTTCCATTCAATTTTTGTTTTACTTAACCGTGATCAAATCATGGTATTTACTGTACTTTTTTGATTAATAATTTGAATTTTAGGATAGTTTTATAAGTAAATATAGATTAACTTGACATATTTCAGATACAATTAACTTGCAAGTAGAAGCGAGTGAGATTGATTCCTCGAGGATTTCTGGCTTACAAAAAGTTTAAATTTCTTTTTTTTATTATTGTTCCTTCAACACCGGAACAATTTAAAGGCGGATGAATACAGATTGTGTTATGAACGAAAAATTTATGAAAATAAAAAAAAAGTTTTTCCAGATTTTAACAAAACTAATATTAATAATAATTATTAATTTATTTAATTATTAATTATTAATTATTTTAATGTCTTACCCCACTTGCCTCCAAATTTATTCTAATATTTTTTAATCATTGTTAATTATTATTAATTATTATTATAGAACTTGGGAATATTTATCCGGTGAATAGCGTGTTGGTTGATGGGATGCTTTTTTTTTGTCTTTTATTAAAACAATTTGATTTGTCAATTATTATAATTTAATAATTAAATAATTATGCTTCAAGGTGGGGTTCAATCTGGAGTTAGATTAATTTATATTTTAAAATGAAACGTAACTCTTATTTTGTAATTTCATTATTGTGTGTTTTATTATTTTATTTTATATTATTTTATATATTATAATTATTTAATTTGCGGTATTAATTAATTATTCCTCGAAGATTAGATGGATATTAAGACACCTTCCCACTTCAATTTTTGGGTAATTCCAATTTAGTTGGAAATATCTAATTGCAATCTATGGGGTAACAAAGTGCTGTAATACGGAACACTTTATTAACTTAAATAATATTCTATATTAACTTAAATTCTTCCTTATTACATTTCTCCGTTCATTCATTTTAAAGTTGTGTGATTTTTAGCTTTAATTTATCCTTTTTCTTTTCATCCTTATCCTTTCTTCTTATATATTACGATTTATCTTTTTTTTTTTACTATTTAGACAATGCTAAGAAAAACAAAATATTGCATATATCAATCTTACATACAACCTTCTGTTTCATTAAAACATTTTAGTTTAACTTAATTGAACATACTTAACCCCAACCCCACCCCCCAAAAAAAACTGGATTAATTAATTTGCTACGGATTAACCTTCAGATAAAAAATAATTAATATCATGATTTTTTCCGAACAAGCCTCCGTTCCAATTAAAAATAAAAAATAATTAAAATTTTATTTTAATATAATTTTATTTAATAATAATAATAATTATAATAATAATAGATTTGTATATACGAAGCCAAGAATAAGTCAGTTGCAACTAGATAGATCTAAATGTCTGCTTTTTTTTTTGTTAGTTTTATTTTATTTTGTTTTCTTGGTTATTAATGCGTCCGTTATTATTCTACCAGTGAGTCCGTTATTATGTTTATTATGTACTAGTTAGATTTACGTTGGAAAATCAATTGACCCGCCCGAATTGAAGATTATAATTGCAATCAATTAGATTGGTATTAATCAATCTTAAATAAAATGTAAGACTTTCTTTCTACTAGGGGGAAATACAGTGGATTTTTACACTACAGATGGCAAAATGAGTTGTTTCTCATTTACTACCGGTTTGATGAATATGATAATAAATCCGCTCTTTAATTATTTAATATAAATACAAGATTTTGAATTGATCTAAAAAGTTAATTATATTAATCAATAAAGTTTCTGGTTAGACCTTTCTTAATTAATTTATAACGCGTGATCAGGTTGCGCGTGACGTAACGCGTGATTCAAGTAACGTGGTCAGAATTTATGAAATTTCAATCAACTATGGAGGGGGGTGGGGAGGTAATTTATTCTAACTACTATCTTATTATATTATTATAACAATATGATAAACTAATTCTGATTATGAAAGTAATGAGCTTTCATTATTTGCTAGCGTTATTTATTATTATAAGTAAAAAAAATTTTATTAAATCATTAATTACAAGTATCAACAATACTTGATGATGGAGATGAGAGAGACAAAAGAAAAAAAAAATTATTTTCAATTTAACCTATAAAATAATTGATGAATGTCATATTTTAAAAACTTTTTAATGTCAAGTATTAAGAAGATTAAAATAGATAATTCAACCATGGTTAAGATTTGTACACATTCAGGTTCATTTCATGCTGATGAATCACTTGCTGTTTATTTATTAAAACTTTTACCAGAATATAAACATGCTGAATTAATTAGATCAAGAAATCCTAAAGATTGGGAAGAAAGTGATATTGTTGTTGATGTTAGTGGTAAATATGATGGTATAAAATATTTTGATCATCATCAAAGAGAATTTAATACTACATTTTCATTAGATTATAAAACTAAATTATCATCAGCGGGATTAATTTATAAACATTTTGGTAAACAAATTATTAAACAAGTTATTGGAACTAACGACGAAGATAAAATTGAATTATTATATCAAAAAGTTTATAAAGAATTTATTGAATCATTAGATGCAAATGATAATGGTATAAATAATTATTCAAGAGAAATTGAACAAGAAAAAAAATTTACTGATAGAAATATAACTTTACCTTCATTAGTATCAAATTTAAATCCATCTTGGATTGAAAATCCAACTGATAAAGATTTTGATAGACAATTTTTATTAAGTAGTGAATTAATGGGTAATTCATTTATAAATTTATTATCATTATATGGAAATTCTTGGTTACCAGCCAAAAGTATTGTTGAAGAAGCATTTAAATCAAGATTTGAAGTTGATAAATCAGGTGAAATTCTTTTATTAGATAATTTCTGTCCTTGGAAAGAGCATTTATATGCCATTGAAAAGGATTATAATGCAAAAGGTCAAACTAAATTTGTATTATTTAAAGATTCCTCAGATGCTTGGAGAATTTCAACCGTTTCAATAACTTCAAGTTCATTTGAATTTAGATTAGGTTTACCTGAAAATTTAAGAGGTTTAAGAGATGAAGAATTAAGTGAAAAAAGTGGAATTGAAGGTTGTATCTTTATTCATGCCGCAGGATTTATTGGTGGAGCAAAATCAAAAGAATCAGTTATAAAATTAGCTAAATTATCATTAAGTAATTAGAATAAATGTAATTTAATAATTTGTCAGCTATTTTTTAGCTTTTAATCCCCCAAAAATTCTTTTTAATATATACATATATATATATATACATGATTAAAATTTTTAATGTATATATTCCCCTCACGGTGTTATGACGAAATACATTATTGGTTTGCGTTATGCATTATCAAAATGTATACCAAAGCTCCGTTATTAAAACCCTAAATTTGAGGCGTTTCTTCGGGTTTATGTCTTAATTGTTAATAATACCTTTTATTCACTAGTCAAGTAAAATTTCGTAAACCAATAAAATTATTTATCTTTTTAATAAAGTTTTATTTGATATTTTTGCCTTTATTTTCTTTTCTTTATATTAATTGTGCATTCTAAAAGTTAAACGGCGTTGACCGAATGGGAAGGTGTATATATATATGTGTGTGTGTATGTGTGTTTGTTCACAAGAAAATTTTAAGAAAGCGAAATTAATTAAATAATTAATTTAGCTACAAATGTTGCGCTTCAGAAGTGGATAACAATGAGGCATACTTTGCTATGATTACCTTTGATAAAATTAATTAATTAATTAATTCGCTTTTACCTTTCTTTAAATTTAAAGATAGGCGTTTAAACGGAAATCAAGAATATTTTTTTTTTTTTTTTTACTTGTGATTTATCAAAATATGAATTCCATTTCCATTTTCCTCTTTTTCTTTATAAAGTTTATTGCGTTTTCCTAATTAGGAATATAATTGCGTTTTCTTTTTCTTTCCAAAAAAACACCAAAAAAAAAAGAAAAAAAAAAGACCAAAAATATTTTTAAAAAAAAAATTTCTTATAAAGAAGAGAGATCTACACCCTTTTTTAAACGAATAAATAAAAATTTTTAACGTTGGAAAGGGTTTCTTTTGGAACATATAAAGTATGAGTGTATAACAACCTTGCCTTTTAAGATGTTAAATTCAGCCATTTTAAGAATTCCTCCTGAGAATAGAGTGGGGTTACTGGTGCGTAATGTATCAGTCACAGTAAAAGCTCAAGTAAAACTGAAACAACAACTTGAAGATATAGAACAATCTCATATTGAAAAACATGATGATATGGGCTCAAAGATTTTAAATGATATATCATTTGATTTAAATCCCGGTGAATGTCTTGCTATTATGGGAGGATCTGGAAGTGGTAAAACAACATTATTGAATACTTTATCACAGCGTACAAATATTACCAATAAAAAATTAAAATTTGATGGATTAATTAAATATCAAACTAGTCAAGGTAATGATCATATTAAACATGCATATTTATTACAAACTGATATCTTTTTACCTGGTTTAACTATATTTGAAACTTTAAAATTTCAGGCTGATTTAAGATTACCACCATCTGCTCATAAATCCGAAAAATTAGAATTAATTGAATCATTATTAGATGTATTAGAATTAAGTAATTTAAGAAATGAAATTATAACTTCATTTTCAACTCATTCAACAACTCTTTCCGGCGGTGAACAACGAAGAGTTTCATTGGCCATACAATTATTATCAAAACCTTCAATATTATTCTTGGATGAACCAACAACAGGATTAGATACTACAAGTGCATTAAAATTAATTCATATTATTAAAAAATTATCATCTCCTGAATTTGGTATAACTATTATATTATCAATTCATCAACCAAGAAGTGAAATTACAGTTTTATTTGATAAAATTTGTTTATTAACAAAAGGTGGTAGAGTTGTATATTATGGAAATTTAATTGATGCTGCATCATATTTTAATAGTTTACATATATTACAAGAAGGTAATAATCATGAAGAAATCATTAATGATAAACAAAATTTTATAGAATATATTATGGATCTTTCAGTTAAAGATACAACTTCAGAAGAAATGGAAAGATTAACTAATTTAAGAATTAATAAATTAGTTGAATCTTGGAAAACCCAAACTTGGCCAATTATAGAATCAAGTACAGATTTTATTAAGAATTTAAAATTATTTGATCGTCAACCTAATGAACAAATTTCATTTTTAACAGAATTACAAGTTTTAACAAAACGAACATTTTTATTATCATATCGTGATATTTTATCCCTTATATCGATTAATTTAGGAGCTGCATTATTGGCAGTTGCTACTGGTTGGATGTTTTTTAAACCAAATCCTGATTTGGCCGGTATTAGATCAATTACTTCAACTTTATATGTTATGTTAGAAGTTATTGGATTTTGTCCAATGTATTTTGAATTAGAAAGATTATGGTCATCGGATGGTTTATTCTTTTATCGAGAATATCTGGAACATTATGTAAGTATCCCAGGATTTATGATATCAAGAAGACTTGGAAAATTATTATTAGAAGATTTACCTCTGGCAATTATATTTGCTACTATAAGTTATTTTATGTGGGGACTTCGAACTCATTCTGGTTTTGATTCATCAACAACTTCAGGATCATACTTTGGAATTTATCTTGCCATTGCTATACTAGTTGAATTAATATCAATGGGTTCATCAATGTTATGTTTTGCGGTGGCTAATGATTTTTCAATTAGTTCATTAGTTTTAAATGTATTTTATCAATTACAAAATAGCGCCTGTGGATATTTTGTTAATGCAGCCACCATGCCAGTTTATGTTAAATGGACAAAATATATTGCCTATTTTTGGTATGGATTTGGAGCATTAACTTCTAATCAGTTTTCAAATTGGACCGGTAACTGTCCATTTGATAATAATGATGAAAGATGTATACAATATTCAGGGAATTATCAATTGGAAGTATTAGGATATCCTATTAATTGGATAGCTGAGCCAATTGGAATATTGATTGCTTGGATGATTGGATTTCATTTAATGGCTGGAATTGTATTTTATTATAAAACTTTTGATATTTCAATTGCCAAGACTAAAAAGAATAGAATTGATAAACCAGAAACGAGTCATGAAGATGATAATAATAGTGAATCTTTATCATCAATTATTGATGAAAAAAATAATCCTGAAAATAATAATAATGATGATGATGTCGATATTAATATTAATATTGAAAATTTAAATCTTTTAGTTCAAAATAAGAATTTAATTCAACAGGTTAAGTCTGAAAAGATTTTATTAGATAATATTAATGCAAAATTCTTAGCTAATAAAGTAAATGTTATAATGGGTCCATCAGGTAGTGGGAAGACAACTTTATTAAATTATCTTTCAAATAGATTACCAAAATCAAGTATATTTAAAAGTACTGGAATTATTAAATTAAATAATCATAGTGAAAGTATTCTGACTAAGCAATTATCTCAAGGATCAGCCTATGTTACTCAACATGATAATTCATTAATTTATAATTTAACTGTCCGAGAAACTTTATATTATCAAGCCAGAATTAGATTACCAATGAATCAACATAAGGATATTCCACAAATTATTAATAATTTAATTCGAAAAACCGGATTAAATGATTGTGCTGATAAATTAATTGGTTCTGAATTTCTTAAAGGTATAAGTGGAGGAGAAAAGAGACGAGTTTCAATTGCAATTCAATTATTATCAAAACCTAAAATTTTATTTTTAGATGAACCAACTTCAGGATTAGATTCAACTACGGCCGTTACAATTTTACAATTATTAGAAACTTTAGCTTGTGAAAATAAAACCACTGTTATTTTAACAATTCATCAACCTAATGAAGATATGTTTAAAAAATTTGGTTCATTATTATTATTAGCACGAGGTGGGAAAATTATTTATAATGGTAGTATTCGAGGAATTAAACCATATTTTACATCATTAAATTATATTATACCGGCCAATACTAATATAGCTGATTATATACTTGATTTAATTTCTAAACGAATGAATGAAGAGAAGCAAGAATCACAAGATAGAATTAATACATTAATTCAAGAATGGAAATTTAATAAAGATAAAGAAGAAGAAATTATTACCACCACAACAACAACTATAAGTGATATACCGATTAATATTGAAAATTATTATCATAAAAGATTACCATTATATGTTACATTTTCAACTATTGCAGAACGACAATTATTAACTTCATATAGATCAAAGGATGTTATAATTAGTCGTGCGGGTCAGACTATATTTTTAACAATTATTCATACTTTATTCTTTGCCCCATTAAGAAATCTGCAAGAAGGTATAAGTAATAGATTAGGATTAATTCAAGAAGTATTAAATTTATATTTTGTTGGATTAGTTAATAATATAACCTTATATCCAATGGAAAAAAATTTATTTTATCAAGAATATAAGGATGGAATTTATGGAGTATTTGAATTTAGTGGATCATATTTAATTAATGAATTACCAACAGAAATTTTACCATGTTTAATCTTTAGTAGTTTAATTGTATTTGTTTGTGGATTACCAAGAACTCCAGGTATGTTTTTTAGTATGTTTTCAACTGGATTTGTATCAATTAATTGTGGAGAATCATTAGGTATAATGGTTAATAGTTGTTTTAATCATTTAGGGGTTGCAACCAATGTATTAACTAATATGGTTATATTGGCAATTTTTATGGGAGGTACTATGTCATTACAAATGCCATCATTCTTTAGAGGTATTAATTATATAAGTCCTATGAAATATGCTGTTGGTATTTGTGCTGAACTTGGATTTAGAGGTCAAATATTTAAATGTGATATGGAATCAAGTGAAAGTTGTATATTGAATACGGGTGAAACAGTATTAGAGTATTATGGTTTAAATAATAATATTGGGGCAAGTTTTGGGGGATTAATTGCTTGTTTGATAATTTATAGATTAATTGCAATTGCATCGATATATATCAGGATAAGATATTATAATTAAGCAATAAAAAGAAAAAGACTTTTCATGTATATAGAATGCAAAAGTAATAATAATAATAATAATAATAATAATAATATACATTCATTGTTATACATCGTATTATGTTAAAATAATATAGTATATAGTCGTGGTATGATGGTTAATTTTTGATGGTGCGGCCGTGTCTTCCTGTTTAAGAAAAATTTTTGTTATCGCATGATTCCGAGTCAAAAATATTTTAAGGGAAGAGAGAGAGGGGGGGTATGAAGAGAGAAAGAGAAAAAGAGGTATACAGTAGAGATTTATAGTTACTGATTAAATTAGTATTAAGGTAAAAGTGTAAGATTTGAATAATACACATTAAAATTTAATTACAGGTTTGATATTATAATAATATTTAACTCTATGTCCTAAAATGGAACAAATCAATAATATTATAATTCACATCGGTCTACCATCATCCCCACCACCTCCTCCCCCCATTACTTTAATATCTTTAAGTTTCCCTCTTTCGTTATTTAATTTGAAACCCGCTAATAATATACATTAAATATTATATTAATATTATTTATATAAATAATAATTAATTTACTAAATAATGAAATAGCTGTCTATTTCATTAAATATATTTCTTATCTATCTACCTTTTACCTTAACGCGTACACGACCCCTCCCTCCTCCCTAAAAATAATTTTATCATACATTATGTGAGTGAAGAATTAGGGAATATACACCAAAATAAAATTAGATAACGTAGTCAAGTAGTATATAAACCAATCTATTTTATAAAAAATATAACAACATAAACAATTAATATTGCCTAATTAATTATAGAAATAATAAATAATAACAAATATTTTGTGTTTTGCTTTTTTTAATAAAATTGTGTGGTATTTTTTTTATTTTCTTATTATATATAAAAAAAAGTTGGGTCGCTAATTTTAAGGGATACAAATTAACCACACACACACACACACACATTATACATATACATATACAAATACAAATACAAATATACATATATTATTTTATACACACACGTAAAAAAAAAAGGATAATAATTTTTTTTTTATTTAACTTTCTTTCCTTTTCATCCATCAATCAATCATATATATCTACATATATTATACCAATCGGGTTAAAAGGATCATAATAGAGGTATATTAAGATAGATAGGTTAAAGGATGACTTATTATACATATACTATTGAATGGTAAGTAAAGCAATTTTTCAGAACCCCCTTAACTTTTTTTTTAACTTGTTTGCTGCTTTTAAGGCACCCCTTGATCTTGAAATTCATATCAATTAATTATAACATAAAAAAACATTAATCAATCAATCACGTATATATATAGAAAATATATATATATATATCTAGATCAAAGTGCTTTAACTATATTATATACTGTGCTATGATGTATTGTGACTTTATCAGTAAGATCTTGATTGCTGCCATTTTTGATCTCACTTGAAAAATTAGCCAGTCACAAACTCTCACATACACACTTTACTAAATAAAACAAATTAAAATTAAAAAGGAAATTAGTTATTCTAATAAAGAAAAACAGGATTACTAACAAACTATATAGGCCATCCATCAATCCTGAAGAAGTGAAATCGGTTCAAATCACGGGTACTTTTGATAATTGGTCAAGATCATTACCAGTTCAAACCATTGATCAAATTAAAGCTAATAATTATACTTATACTCAAAAAATTAAATTATCCACTAAAGAAAAATTAATATTTAAATTTGTGGTTAATGATTCTAATTGGATTGTAAATAATAATTATAAAATTGAACATGATTCAAGTGGTGTTGAAAATAATGTTATTGAAATTGATCAATTAACTGAATTTCATGAATTTGAACAAGAAAAACAACCAGAACCAGTTGCTCCAATTGCTCCAGTTGCACCAGTTACTCCAGTTACTCCAGTTGATACTACTGCTGCTGCTGAGGAAATCGAACCTGAAGAAGAAGAAGAAGTCACACCTATTACTGAAAAGGATTTGCCAGTTGAATCACCAGTTGTTATTGGATCTGAAGATGATGATGTTATTGTATCTGATCTTGAAACAAAATCTCCCCCTCAAAATCATACATCTCCAAATATTAATCCTCAAGTTAATAATTTAACTCAAGTATTAACTTCTTCATCTTCATTTGCTGCTGTTTCAATCCCGAGTTCTCGCAATTCTACTCATGACTACGAACATCTCAATAAAAATTCAAATGTTGATAATACTACCATTGATGACTTTAGTACTCCTACTAATTCATTACTTAATTCAACAATATTATCAGAAAAGCAATTAAATAAACCTAATTTATTATCAATAAATTCAGAATCTACTTTAGGTGCAACTAATGGTAATACTAATACTAATACTACTAGTCCAAATGGTGAAGCTGTTGAAATCTTAAAGGCTCCGGGTGGTTATCCAACTAGTCCAGAAAGATCATTAAACACCTCAAGTACCCCTTCATCTCCTACAAAGACTACTGAAAAGGGTAAGAAGGGAGATAATCTTATTTCAAGATTTAAAAGCTTATTCAGGTATTAAGCGGTTTTTCTTATTTAAATGTCATTGTGTGTTTTGGTTTTATTTTTTTATTATATATAAATATCACTTCTAATTTCTTTCTTTTTATTTTATTTTTGTTTGTTTATAAAAACACCCTACCTATCTTTTGGGGTTATCTTTGTTTTCATTTTAACTTATATTTAATATTTTTTTTATTGAATTATTTATTATAATCATTACTATTATTATTATTATTATTATTATTATTATTATTATTATTATTATTATTATTATTATTATTATTATTATTATTATTATTATTCTGATTATTCTGATTATACATTTTATGTATATATGTATATATGTGTATATATTATTGTATAATCTATATTGTTCCTTCTACTTCTTCTTTATTATTATTATACTTTTTTTTTTTGCACAAAATACACAGTTAGTTTAATTCTTCTTCTTTTTCTTATTCTTCTTTTTACTACTCTTTGATGATGATATCTTTGGTTGTGGAGTTGGAGATTTTTCAAGTTCAAAATCTTCACCTAAAGCGGGGGTACTTTCTTTAACATCTTCAATCTCTTCAACCTCTTTAACTTCTTCATACTTAACATTACTTAATATACTACTTAATCCGGTAATTCTATTATCTCCAATATTAACCCCTCTTGGACCTATAAAATTTAATAATCGTGATAATTCTTTATTTTTAAATGTTTTAAATTTAATAACTTTTCCAACATTTGGTTCATATAATTTAAGATTCACTTTATTGGTGGCTAATGATCGTTTAACATTTTCTACTTTTTTAATATCTGATTCTGTTTTTGATTTCTTCTTCTTCTTCGATTCATTTGTATAAGTTATAGATATTAATGTAGTATTGGGATATGCAGCTAGTAAATCAGATGATAATTCTATAAATGTATCAATGTTCTTAATCGTGGGCATGATGAATTATGTTATGCAATATATATATATATATATATATATATATGCTAATGGATATTAATAATACAAGATAATAATTATAGGTAATTAAATGATAAACCCATATAATTAATTGTTGAAAATTTTTTGATTTCCCACATTCAATTTATTTTACAGATTAAGATCACGTGAATTAACTTTACAGTTTAGTATATTAAGTTTTATATATATATATATATAAATATGTATATTTACAAGGATAATAATTTATCTATATTTAACAGGTTGACCCTTTTCTCTTCTTGCTTCTAATTTCTGTTGACGTTTACTTTTCCCGCCTGAAGTAGAATTTTCTTGTTCTGATTTAATATCATCTTCAGTTGATAATGAAGGTTTTGATTTCTTTAAGAATGGTGAAATAAATCCAAAGATTTTATAACTGGCAAAACCCGGGATAATTAAATATAAATACCATACAAAATTAGATCCAAATATAATCATTAAAATATCTAAAAACCAAGTTATATAAATAATATCAAAAAAATATTCATATAATGATCCTGATAATTTTAAATCATCCCCAATTCTAATTAATTTCCCTTGATCATTATACCTGGGTCTACCTCCCTTCTCAATGAAATATTGTAATCCCCATGATGGTAATGATATTATAAACCATGGAATCCAATTACTTGGACGTTTAAGTAAAATTATAATAAAAAGAGTTAGGATATTAATTGTAAGTGAGATAGTATGTAATTCTTTAAGTGTTTTGGCATTGGATTGGGCCTGTTTCTTGCCACTTTGAGAAGCCATTATTTAACTATTCTTTGATTATGATTGTTAACTTCACCAATTAAACTAATATAATATTAAAGAATTGCTTTGTCAAAGTGTTGTTTGTTGAGACAAAGATTTTTCTTTTCTAAAAAACTTTTGCCTGCGCACACGACGGATTTATTTATAAAAAAAAATTAATGAAATATGTATATTAATCAATAAATAATATAAAAAAATTTGAAGAATAAAGAAATAGAGAAAGATGTTTTATAAAGGTAGGTAAGATAAGAGGAAATAACAAGTATGATCTTAAAGACAAACAAAAACCAAGAAAATCAAACGACAACTAAAAAAAACAAAGTATAACTAAAAAAAAAAAAAAAAAAGTTAAATTAATTCTTTCTACTGACATCCTTTTGAATTGGAATCTTAATTGGTTGGATATATTTTGGAAGAAAGTCACCTTTGAACCATCCGTTATATAAATGATTCAATTGTGGAATGTTGAATCTAGTTAAGAATTCAAGGATTCTTCCATCAAATTGTTGAATCACTGCTTTTGTATATTGATTTGAATCATATCTTAATTTAATAAAAACTGTAATATAAATTATAGTTATGAATTTGACAATGACATATAATACATCTCTTTTAATTAATAAATGGAAGAATATAGTTGAAATGATTTGAAAAGTTGATAAGACTAATAATATAACTTCTGAATTAGCTGCTAATATTAAAGCTTGTTGATTAAATTTTAATATAAAATCATTAATGGCTGCATTTAAATATTGTTGAGTTCCAATGTTTTTAACACTAATTTTTAATAAATTATTTTGAAAATAAGTTAATATATAAAAAATTGTAAAAATTATAAATGAATAAAGACTACCAGAAATAATTCCAATTTTAAAACTTGATAAATATAATACTAATGCTAATCCAAAATATTGGACATTTTCATTTCCTAGGAATTTACCAACATCTTTAATTTCTAATTTATTCTTTATGAAAAATATTTCTTTAATAACTATAACATAAGTAATTAAAATTGATAATAATGTAAATCTATAATATCTTAAACCTAACTTAATTGAAAAAAATGAAGTTATAAAATTAACTACAAAAAATAATAAGGTGAAGACATGTCCTAGGAACCAATAGAACTGTTGGGTACCTGCTAATTTCTTTAATTGTTGAAGAGGATTATTAACTGATGGTGCCATAGTTATAGGGGATGAAAATGTGGATGTGGATGTGGATGATAATGATAAAAATGCGTTGATAAGATAAAGTTATGAAATTACGGATTGAATTAGATCAGACTTGTTTTCAAATATAAAAAGAGATTGGGTGAATTATAGATCTATTGCTGTCTTCGATTTATACCCAAAATATTATTATAATTATAATTATTATTATTATTATAATTGAATGATTTATTAAGACGTGTTTCTATTGCTATTTCCCACTTTGATTCTCACTCCTTTTTTTAAAGATTGAAATTTTTTTTTTTTTTTTTTTCGTTGATTTTTAGTTTTTTTTATGTACAGGAAATGTTTTTGTAATTTTTGCATCCAACTATTTTAACTACAATTTATATTATATTATAATTCTTATCGTGGTAAATTAAAATTTCATTATTAAAACAAAACAACTATACTGGCATATATAAATAGAAGAAGAAAAAAAGACAAGACAAAATTATAGAAAAAAGAATTAATTAAGGTATTAAAAGGAACATACTCAGTATGTTGTTGAATAACAATAAATAAATAAATAAATAAATAAATTCGCAAAGACCATGTTTAACGTTGAAGAATAAACAAAACCTAAGCATCAATTGGAACACCAGCTGGTGCAACAGCAGTATCACCTGAATGTCTTGGAGTTTCACCAATAGACTTTTCTGGATCAGTTGTTGGTCTAAATTCTAAAGCAATGACATTCTTAAAGTAATCTTCATTGACATTCTTAATTAATTCCCATGATAAAGCAGTTGGTACAACAGCAAATGTCATTAAATCTAAGATACCATAAAAGATAGCTGCTGAATCTGGTTGAATGTAATTACCACCATCACTTAAACCCCAGGCAATTGGATATAAAATCCAAACAACTAAATAGAAAGCAATAAATGAGTTGCTAACACCTAAGAATCTTACGCTAGCAGTACTACCAATACTTGATCTGATAGTATGTTCACCAACTAAATACATACCGATTAATAAACCAACCGTACCAAAAGTAAAGTAACCCCATTTATAAGTAGATTGAATTAATGGTGCAATTAAATAACTAAGAGTAAATAATTCAGTTACAACAACCTTCATAAGCAAACTACCAGTAAATGCAAACAATTTAGTAAATAAATCAGCTGCAGAATCGTTGAAATCAACAACATGATTAGTTAATTCAATTGAAACTAAAACTAATGGCCAAGCAACAAACCAACCAACAAATCTAGCATAGAAAACTTGTCTTTCATTACCGGCACCATTATCAGTATTAGCAGTATCAAATTCAGTTGGATAAGTTGCATAACCTAAATCAGAAGCTAATGTAAAATAAGCAAATGCTAAAACAATATTAATAAAGGTTGGAATAACAATTAAAGCTCTCTTCAATACTTGAGTTCTCTTATTTGTAAAAACAAAGAAACCAATATGAACTAAGGCAAAAACAGTATAGATGGCAAAACATGCCCACAACCAATCAGAACCATGAGTGGTAATATGAATGTCGGAATTAGGAGGATTAAGATCCAAAGCATTATTAGCACGCTGATAAATTTCTGAAACAGATACCATTTGAAGTAATTATTTTTTGTTTTGTAAAATTTATAATAATATTTTTATTAATGATTTATTAATGAGGCAAAGTAAATTAAATAAAAATAGGGGTAATTGTCACAACTCTTTGCCCCTATTTATATTTAAATTTTATATTCATAATAGATTAAAATAACCGTGGTAAGGTATGGATAGCAAAGGAAAGGAAAGGAAAGGTCTAGCATTCCGAAACTTCCTAGGACTAAGTCATTCAAGAATATTAAAATTTATTAATAAAATAAAAATATCTCAATATTAAAGTATCATGGACGACAGATTTTATTTTCATTAGGTTGCCATTAAAAAAGCTTCTTCAACTACCAAAGAGCAATTAAATAGAATGATTAGTAATTTTTTAACTAACCTAATTATATAAAAATATAATATGGGGGTGCAAAAAAAAAAAAAAATAATAATTTATTGTGAGATATTTTCGACGACATTCATTCCGACATTCCGACATTCCGACATTGTGTGACCAAAATTTTTCTTTTTATATTTATATCAATTCCTATTAAACCATTTATGGTAAAACATTAGCCCATAGTTCCTCATTATCCGTGGCTTTCTTTTTAATTTTTTATTAAATTTCTATCAATTTCATAACTAGCTCGGTCTTTGATAAAAAAGATAATTGACTTCAACTAGTTACTAGCTATAGACACAATAAGTGGGGGGGAGGGTTCTATGATTTATTTAACCCCCCTCCAACATGCATAGTGGAGTCTTAATGTAATGACATTTATTTTATAATTATAAAAACCATACGTTTATTTCTACACAATTATAATTGTGGTAATTAAGAGAAATCAATTTCTCGACTAATTACAAGGTTAATGGGTATATGTAGACCATATTATTAGCTACAATTAATTATCTGAAGGGATGATTAATGGCTATCAATTACACCTAACCATAAATAACCATAACCAATATATATTGTCACGGTATAAACGGAGGATTCACCTGTTTGTGGCTAAGTTAGGAGATTGTGACGGGAACGGCTGCTGCGGTCTCGTTATGTAATCCTGCACAGTTGCTAAATGATAATTATAAATATAAAATAATTTTAAATAGGATTTCTTTAGGTTTTATTTTATAATTTTAACTCAATTTTTATCATGAGATAGTTATTGGAAAAGTTACATGAATAAGGAAATATCATAAAAATAGTTACTTTTTAGTTATATATTTTTTAATTATACATTTTAACTATTTATCTTTATTAAAAATAAAAAATTTTTAAAACTATATCATCAAACCTCTTATGGTAAATACAAAAATAATTATAAAAAAAATAATTATAAAAAAAATAATTAGATCATATACGAAATGTATCAACTATGATCACAACATAACACCAATTAAAAAATATATTACACAGTTCTTGGCATAATATTATTATAGTCTAACGAGCTTAAATACCAAGGAAATTATGTATAATTCATATTATTTCTCTTAACCGAGGGCAACTGGCTGTCCTTGTTTTAGTCTATCAATTACTTCAGCATTTATATCTCCTGTTGCAGAACATATAGAACATTTTAACCGTTTACTGAAAAAAAATGGTAATACAGGTATGAAAAATAATGTCACACAATTAATAGTACGAATAGCATACGCCAGTTGATTATGACAATGATTGCAATAGCAGGCTATATGACCAACATCACTTAATGGTTTATTGAATTCTTTAACTATAATTAAAGTATTGTTAGTATCTTCTTAATACGAGGTTAATGAGTAAGAGTCATCCACTAATTGTCCTTTAATTCTATTCAATCTCATGCTTTTCATTAAATTGTTTTTTTTTAATAGACATGACTAAGTTTCATCACTCCACTCTTTATATTTTTCTCCACAATTCAAATAATCTTCAATACTTACTTCCGATAAGAAAAAACATAAACTCCATCTTTAATTGATTATTGAATTGAGTTTTAATATGATTTTATTGTTATATTCAATGATAAGTAATGATAATTTCATATTCTTCAAAGTATTGCTGTTTTTGAAATTTGGTCTTCTTCTATTGTTCTCTTACTTTGACTCAAGATATTTTTATTATATGCAGGATCTTTTAGATTTTTAGATTATAGTTTTTTAGCCGCCAATTGCAAATACAATTGTTTTCAAGAACAAACTTTTTGATATGTAAACAATGATATGAATTATAATTAGATATGAATATCAGTCCAGTGATTTACAAAGATATTCTGATTAATATTTATGAATGGCTTCCATATCAAAGAAAATTATACTTTTTCCCCCATTTATTTGATAACTTTTTGTCTAGACAATACTTTCAAGATCATGATTTACTTGAAACATATTTAAAGTTTACTCCTTATACTACAATCATTCCAATCAATCTTACCATTGATAGATGTATTCAAATATGTGAAGAAAGAATAGATTCAATTTTTAAAAATTATACGGAAGATTATCGCTGGCAAGATTTTAATGATTCACCTCCATTAACATTAAATCAGAAATTTTGGAGAAATATTGAAATAAGACATATTAAAAAGAGAGAGGCTACATATTTAACTGACACTGATGATGATGATGATAATGATTGTCCTGTAGAAATAATTAAAATTAGAGCTCAATTATTAACTTCAATATTGGTGGTTCGTCATTGTCCTCATTTTAAAGTAAGTAATGAAAAGGTATATCGGAAGATAATGAGATATATACAAACTTTAACTCAATATCTACATGATGAGAGGATTTATTACAAAAGGTATGGAATATTATCCAAAGATGATCCGCCAGAATATCCAACTGAAATGATTCAATGGTATAATTTTTTTATAAACTGTGATTTTAAAAAGATTTATGAATTCGATCCACCACTTTTCAGTATAGAAATCAATAAATCTTGTATTCTTCCAAAGGTAAGAAAAAGGACTAATATTAAGGAAGAAATTCAGTTAAATGAATATCCTAATACATTATTATTAGAACCCATCTCATCAACATCTCCCAATTCTGACGATTTATTTTCTATAAATGAATCTCCAATTGATACTGTACCTAGTATCTCATCTACTCCTAATTCAATTAAGGCAACTTCAACTGAAGTACCAATAGGTTCTATAGATAGCTTTGGAAGATTTTATGATTATGCTTCTAAATGTTATAAATCAAAGACAGGTCCATTAAAAAAATTGTTACTGAACGATAATCTTGTCAAAACAAATTCTGTACTATCTAATAATCCAGTCAGTTATATTTTAGAACTTGATGATCAATTGAATTATTTAAAGTCAAGAATTAAAGAGAATCTTTATGAATTGAGCTTGTCGAAGGATCCCCAAAAAATAATGGAGCTATTAAAGTTAAAAAAGATGGTGGAAGAAGAAAAGGAAATTCAGCTTCAATCAATCCCAATTCAACCAACATCAATCATATCATCCCCTCCTGAATTAATGGTTCCTGATAAATCTGAAAATAGAATATTGCCTGAAGATTTGGTGAAAAAATTATCTACAATAAAAGATGGTAAGCGTATTTCAAATGTAAAAAATATGATTTACAAAAAGTTTCAAGACACATTCATGCTGTTCCAGCAAGCAGCTTTTGAACCTTATGATGAAGGTAATGAAGAATTTCGGGACCTTATAATACTTGAAGATAATGATCATGATATAAAAGTTTCCGATAGTACTATTCGAACCGCTAATGAAAATCTTACTTCATTATTAGATTTATATGCCATTGAAACAATTCGAAGTCCAATTTTCGAATCTCAATCTCCATCCGGTAGATACGGCAGTAGATATCTAACTAATAATGACTCTAAGTCTACTTTAGAGGGTAAATCCAAGGTGGATAAGGAAGCTATAGTTGATGGTAATGTTGATGATGATTATAACGAAGAAGAGCATCTATTTTCTTATGACGTTACTATACCAACAGCAGCTATACGAGCAATAGCAAGAGAAGCAACGTCGGCAAATATTTTTGAAGCTTCAACATTTGGTTATGGTGTCTTAACTGAATCACCTTGGTGAATAAAAAAATAGTAACGTTAATAATATACATATATTAATCTAAAAGTTTTGTTTTAAAAATAAAGTACAATTGTAGAAGTTATTTCATGATAATAATAATAATAAACGAAGGGGGGAGGGGCGTATAAACAAAGGAGTTTGTGATAAAACAAAGGTTGACTTTTTTTTTGGAGGAGAAATATTAAAATAATACATAATTAGAAAAGAAGAATAAGAAGAAAATGGATTTTTGTGACTTTCTATTAATAACTACCTTGGTAAGTTGATGAATTAAAATCTTGAAAATTTTGATAACCTTCATCTCTATTTCCATTTTGAATATTTCCATTTGCAGATTCGAGTTGAGGCGTTTGATCAAGTTGCTGTTGTTGTTGTTGTTGTTGTTGTTGTGGAGGTGCTGGTTGCTGTGACTGTTGTGGTTGTGGTTGTGATTGTGATGGCAATAATGATGAAGTTGATGATGATGAAGTTGTCTGTTGTTGTTGTTGTTGTTGTTGTTGTTGTTGTTGTTGTAATAATTGTCTTTGAATCATTTGAGCTTGAAACAATCGTTGATTTAATAAATCATCATTTTCTTGTTTTAAAATAGGAGTATTTTCATCATCTTCATCATCATCATTGATTTTAGTAGATGAGGACGATTCTTCAGGAATATTACCATTAATAATCAGTCCATTGTTATTATTATGAATATTATTTGAATCATCATGATGAATACCATTAGTATGATTTATATAACTATTTGATCTTGACAGGGTATAAGATTTTTTTGGCTTTTCTTCTTCTCTTGGTACAACATCAATTAAAAAATCAAACATATCGGATTTTGTTAAAGCGGCAGCAATATCTGATTTTTGTAAAGTTCTTCTTTTATTTTCTTCGGCATGAATCCAAGCTCTCATAGTTAATTCGGTTATAAATACATCACAACCTTTAGCAAATAAAATTGGAGCTTCAGCACTTATCATTCTTACATCTTCATCAGTTTTCATCACTTTTTTAATTCTAGCTAATGGTAATTGATGATTTTTAAAATCATGATCATCATGTTCAATTGAATTAATAGTTTCTTGCCAATATTGCATCATCATATCTCTATGTTTACCAGTTAAACCTTGGCCAACATTACTAAAGGCACCACCTGGTTGTCTTTGTTGTTGAGCAGCTGCAGCTTCTGCAGCTGCTTGAGCTGCCAATAATTCAGCTTCATCAACTATTGGAGGTTGAACTTGAACATTTTGAGGTATTTGAGATTGCTGTTGTTGTTGAAGATGAGACGACAATTCTTCTTCGTCCAAGTAATTGTTACTATATGTATCCATGGCTTATTGGTAGTGATGGACCCAATAATTGAAAAGTTTTATGATAAATTAAATAAAACACTGAAATTTATTTTTTTTTTTGTTCTTTTATTTATTTTTTTTTTTTCAAAAATTGTAAATCAAAAATAAAAAAAAATAAAAAATATAAAAAATATAAAATAAAAATAGAACAATGAAAAAAAAACAATGGAAATATTAAATATTAAATATTAATTTATATATAAATGTTTTGTTTTAATTATCTATAGTATATTAATAATATAAATTAATTAATTAACTATTAAATTGTTACAAATTTTTTTTAAATATAAAATTTGTTGATTTTTTAATTTTTTTTTTAAATAAAAAATTTCTTCCCGGTGTTCGCACAACCTAAAAAGTTTTAACTATGAGTAGAACCTTTACTACTTCATATAAGTAAATGTAAATTAAGCCTTATAAGTATATATATATATATAACCGAACAATTAACTTGTAAGCTATGGTTAATGAATTAGTCTTCTTAATGATTTTCAATTTGATTTGCTTCTTTTTTTATATTTTACTAATCCATCTTCCAATTTAATTACCCCTGACGGAGAAGTATTTAATATTAGTATAACTTAGATTGTAGTGAAGGATAATACTAAAGATAATAATAATAATAATATGAAGGTAATCTTATAGTTACTATAAGTTATTTAGTATAGTTAATGTTATTTGTGGCAGCTCCGAAACTATGTTTTTTTTGAGGAAGTAGGACACTCATATAAAGCTAGGTTGCAAATATTATCTAGGTAAATGTTGAACGGATGGACCGCCCTAGAAATATCCAATATACTATTCACATGTACAGGTTAAGTTCTGATTGTCTTTTCATACTGTTTAGGGCGGCGAATATAAAATATCAAGCTTGAAAAAAGTGTTATTCGTTCACATGCTGAAAAAGGACCAAATTTGGCATATAAAAAGGATATGCCCGTTGTCACCTTAGCGCATTATCAGAAATACCTATTGACGAATTATATATTGTTGGGTCCTTGAGACTTGCTTGTTTAAAGGTCGGCATTTGGAGGCCTTTTCCTTTTGCAGAGTTGAAACCTATCCGAGAATTACTTTACTTTGATATGTTAATGAATGGTTCCTTGCCATATGAAAATGATAGTTTAGTGTCATCACAACAACGTGTTGGTATTCTGATTCTGATTTTTATTCTGAAACGTGCGTTGTATGGTTCAAGACAAATGTATATATAAGAAGATATTAAGTCTCCTAACTTATGTTTGATGTTAATAATTATGTACCGATAAATCAAATCATCAGATATGAAACACAGCAATAGATTTTCAATCGTCGTCATATTGACGTTAATATTATTCTTACAGGTAATGGTGAATTGCAAGCACATTGTGTTCAGCGAGTATAATTCAACTCATTTCTTAGTTGATTATGATACTCAAGGTGAATTATCGGTTAATTTGACTATAACTGGAACTTTAGTTGCTATTGATAGTGTTGATTATTCAAAATTCGAAGCAGCCAAACAAAAGCAACTTGCAGCTGAAAATCTGGGTTTAAGTTTAGTTGAATATGAAGAACAGTATATTGAGGCTAAATTACTGGAAAGTGGATTAGATAAACGTTCGTGTAATTATCAAGAAGCATCTAGTTGTCAACAAGCAGTTACATGTAGTGGCGGTGGTCAAACATATCCTTGTAGTGAGTGTCCTACTTATTGCAATTGTTATTTCTATATTCATGGAGGAGGTGGTAGTTCATGTTGTATTGAAGCATACTTTTGTCAATCATAGACAAACATATTAAATGGAAAAATAAATAAAAAAAAGTATTTAAAAATAAACTAAAAAGAAACTAAACTAAAAAATATTTTAATTAATTTCTTTTGAATAATTTTAGTTTTATATGTATGATTATACATTCATATTTATTGTATTAAAATAAATATAAATATATATAATATGATTTTAAAAAAGTTATATCAAAACTATATATTTTTTAAACATTTATAATCTTTGTAAGCGGTTATAGAACAATAAGATACGCTAAAAAAAATTGGCAAATAATAATTAGCAGCTTTATTATTATTATTATTATTATTATTATTATTTGAATTTTACGGAACAAAGGGGGGGCATGGGAGTTGTTGAAAGAGATAAACCAAAAGTGTATTCCAAGAAAAACAATTATTGGTTGTTAGATTTACAGCGTTTAAATAATTTCACATTTTTTATACTATATATATATATATATATTAGACATTCCAATTCAATTCAACAATTATTCATTACAACATAATATAATAATATACAATATAATAATATATAATACATAATTTATAATATATAATGTATAATGTATAATATGCATTAGAAGAAAGAATGAATCTCTTATCATTTTCTATACGTCATTGCAAAAAAACAAAAAAACAAAAAACCGAGCACATGTCAACTTTCCGAAAGGAAATATGACCTTCATTATAAATTAATTAATTAATTAAAATCAATTATTATTATTATTATTATTATTATTATTAATCTTTTGTATTTACATTTTATACATTTACACCCCATATGATTCAAGGATAAAGGATCTCGCCATTCTTTTTCTTTTTTTTTTTTTTTTATGTAAAATTAAAAATTATTTTTATAAAGTGGAGTACAGTAAATCGAGATGAGAGAGATGAGATGACATCGGTCTGGTTCGGGGTGATTAGAAATTTAACTATATTGATAGATAAATGTTAAAGAATTTTAGCTTTAAGATCAGTGATACAAATTTTTGTTTTGATTTTATGTATTAAGTTAAAAATAAACACTAATAATTAATAATAATAATAATAATAATAATAATAATAATAATAATAATAATAATAAATATTATAAGATTAAAAACCAAGAATTAAAATATAAATTAAAAAAATAAACTAAAGATAAAGATAAAGATAAAGATAAAGATAAAATTAATTATTCTTTTTTATAAGGTGGTAATTCTTTTAAAGATTCAGTTTCAACTTTAACTTCAGATTTCTTAGTTGAATCAGCTTCTTCAATACCCTTTTCAACATCTTCATCATGAACAACAGTACCTGTATTACCCAATTGACTAATATCATAACCATTGGCTTTCAAATAGGCCACGAAATCTTCATCTTCTTTATTAATGGCATCTTGACCCACGGATGGACAAAAGAATAAAGTTAAAATTGCTGAAAAGATACATAAAGTTGAAGAAATATAAAATGGCATTTGATTACCTCTATCAGTTCCTGGTTTTGAAGTATGACTAATAATAACGGGGAAAACCCAAGTACCAACAAAAGCACCAATTTTACCAACAGCAGCAGCAATACCATAATATTGACCTCTAATTGGAGTTGCAGAAGTTTTTGAAGCTAATAAACCAATATTATCACCAGGACCAAATTCACCTAAAGCAGTAAAAATACCATAAACAACAGTAAAAGCAGCAACATGATGTTTTAAAGTACCATAACAACCAGCCATAATAAAACCAATAACACCTTGTAAACCAACCCCAAGAGCTAAAGTTAATCTTGGACCAATATAATCAGCAGAAACAGCACCTAATAAAGCACCTGGCATATAAAATAAATTAAATACTACATTCCAACCAAAAGTTTTATAAATATCACCACCTGGAATAATTTGATTAATAATATAATTGGAATAAATACCAAATGAATAAGCTGAAAAATCATAAATAAACCAAATTAATGAAACAATAATTAATCTAAACCAATAAAATTTAATTAATAAAATATAAGGATATTGAGCCTTTTTCATATTTAATTTTTCAAATGAAACTGAATCTTTCATTTTTAAACGACAAAAGAATAAAATTAATGGAGGAAATACTCCTAAACCAAGAGTTAATCTCCAAACAGCAGTTAAATGACGATGACTAAAGATCCATAATAATACTAATGGAACAAAGGCAGAAACCACAAATCCAAAATCAATCATTGTATTTGTAAACCAAACAAAATATCTATTTCTATGACCTGATGGTAACATATTAGCAAATTCAGAAGCAATAACTGATGAAGTTGGATATTCAGCACCAATGGCAATACCTAATAACATTCTAAATACCACAATTGAAGCAAATAAACCTTCAGGTGAACCATTAGCTCCCCAAGTACCAACGGCACATAATAATGTAAATACAATTAATAAAATATTAGCAAGCATCATACCACCCTTTCTAGCAATTCTATCCGAGACATAACCAAATGATAATTGACCTAAAACAGTACCAACGAATGCAATGGATGAAACATTTGAAATGGCATGAGAATTTGTATAAGTTTTACCATAAATTTGACCTAAACAAAATGAAACGGTTGAAATAGAATTATTAACATAACCATCCGAGAATAAACCAGCTCCTGAAGCAAAAGCTGGCCATAAATTACGGACTCTAACTTTATCTTCAACAACAACATCAGGATCGGGTTGGAAATCTTCTTCAATTAATTGAGCTTGAGATTTATTAAGGGTAATTTCATTACCTAAATGTTGAGTCCAACCAAAAGCAAATTCACTTAATGAATGAGGTAAATCTCTTGTACTCATTATGTATGATTAATCTTAAATAAAAAGTTGAATTGATTAAAGAAAGAAAGAAAGAATGAAAGAATAAAAATAAAAAGTAGAAAGTAAAACTGAAATTATAAAAATAAATGAAAAATTAAAAATTTCACAGAGGATAATTAACGATATAAATAATGATAGTCAGATTTTAAAAATTTTAGAAACTACAACTTGCAACAATTTTTTTTTAATACTAGAATTCTGTTTTTTTTTTTTCTTTTTTCTTTTTTTCTTTTCTTTTTTTTTACTATCCCAATTACTTTAATTAATTTGTCAACCCTTTAAGGTAGGTTTTTACAACAACTGATTGAAATTTATTTTATATAATTTATTTTATTATATTTTATTATTATTTTACTGATAAAAATAAGATGGGGTGAGACTGCATGAAATTTTTTTTTTTAATTTTTTTTTTTTTTTTCGTGCCGCATTAATTAATTTTAATAATTAATTTTAATTAATAAAATTAATTAATAAAATTCTATAATAGGTAATTGTAATTTTAATATAGCATAACTTAATACAATTATTGTAAAGTAATTAATTACTGTAAACAATAGTTGAAATAGATCCTTTTATGTTGAATTAATTGATACATGGACGTTTTGTAGATGTGGGTATGTATAGATAGATAAGTATATCACCCCATTGTTAATTAAATTAAATTAAATTAATAATAATAATAATAAACAGTAAATAATAATAATAATAATTAACAGTAAATAATTATAATTATTATTATAATAATTATAATAATAATTATAATAATTAATAATTGATTGTAACCATGAGATTAAATGGCATTTTTCCATACACGTTCTGTTTATTTATTTATTTATTATTTAAAAAAAAAAAAAGAAAAATGGGGTCGTGTGAAATGGTTACGAATTATGTAATCGTAAGGCTCTTAATATTTTAATATTTTAATAATTATTATTATAAGGAATATAGAAGGGGTACACGTTTTCTTCTTTTAAATATTAATTAATTAAAGGGTTAATCTTTTAGTTGACATACTTCCATACATTATATTATTTAGTCTAATAATAGCGTTTATTATTACTATTTTAAGTTATAAGTCACAAGACTATTTTCATCTATATATACATATATAAATATATATCCTATATATATTATATATATCTATATATTTATTATATATCTTTTTAACGATAAACTCAGAGATAAGATAAGATATGAAACGACATAATAATATTACTATCACTGTACTAAAAGACAACGTCTTGTTCACTAAACAAACCCCCAGTTTTATTACTACATGTGGTCAAAATCAGCGGTTATATTATTATTTTTAAGTGCGCTCTCCCACTTTCCTAATTGGGAATGTAAATCCCCCCTCCTCCAATGCTACCAAATTAATAATAAATTAATAAAGCCTTAGCATGAAATGGACCCTCACCATAAATAATAGTAAATCAATTTAGTTAATAATAATAATAATAATAATAACAATAATAATAATAATAATAATAATAATAATAATAAATAATTTTGTAATATGTAATTACAACTATCAAGGTGGAGAGTAGTATAATTAATGTATAAAGCTTGTTGACATGTAAGTTGTATCCTTAATTATTTTATGATCGTAATTTATTTTTATTTCTTATTTTTATTTCTTATTTTTATTTCTTATTTTTATTCTAAAGACTATATCTTTTACAATAGTAATTTGTTATTTCTCTTATAGATAAATTTAACAATAAGAATAATAATAATAATAATAAATTATAATAATAATAAAATTTATTTAAAAAAACAAATACTCATCGTCTGTTTGAATCTTTTCTTCATAAAGAAACTTTATTATATATAAAGAACGTGGGTAAGGTTAAGTTTTTTTGTTTCATTAAAAGGGCTTATTCTAATATTCAATAGTTCAATCCCTTTCATCCCTCATATCTCATCTCTCTCATCTCTCATCTCACTTTATTTCTCTTATTGTCTTCCAGGTATTTTTTTTTTCCTTCCTTCCTTCCTTCCTTCCTTCCTCTTTACCTCGGCACTAGTCGGTAATAAATTATTGGTTTAAATTTTAAAAAAAAGGCTACCAGTGGTTAATTATACCAACTTTGTCGTCTGTTTAAACTTACACCCCATTTTTATTTTTATTTTTATTTTTCATATTGTTATTCTTATTCTTATTTTTATTCTTACTTATATTGCTTTTTCATGTATCCTTTGTATTGTAGTTTGTTTCGTTAATTATTATTATTACTATTATTATTATTATTATTATTATTTTTATTTTTATTATTTTTATTATTTTTATTTTTGCAATCTTTAAAAATAATAAAATTAAATTAAACTAGTTAAAACGACCAAAAATATTTATAGTCATCGTAAATGTATTATTATTATTATTATTATTATTAAATATTTACCGGTAATAGTTGCGATATATTTCCTTTTTCATCTCTATAGTTTCGCCTAATTAAGATAGAATACCTATCATTGGTGCATCTCTCATTATGCATTAAAGATTATTATTTCTACTTATTACTAACTAACTAAGTAAACGTCTTTTGTAGTAAGTCTGTTATTGCAATTTACGTAATACGTCGTGTTTCACAAAGCTCTTCAACGCTATTGTTCTTATTATTATTATTATTATTATTATTCTTATTATTCTTCTACTTCTTACTGATCTGTTGATGATCAAGGTTACATTACAATTGTTTCTACATGAAATTTACGCCAAAATTGCCTTATAATATATATTAGATAAAACGTTTTTTTTTTTTTTTTTTTTTTTTTTTTTAATTTTCTTTGTCTCTCCATTCAATTGACCAATTTAATGATTGACCTGCTTTAAATGGTACAACTTTAACTTTTGAATTACCAATTATTTCTGGTATTTGAATTGAACGCTTAATTAACCATAATGATTGTTTAGAAAATTTATTAGCATTAAGTTTTAAATTATAAAATTTTATCCCATTTTCACCAATAAATTTCTTTAAATTTTTAATATTAATAATATTTTCATGACAATATTTTTCAAATATTTCAATTATATAATTTAATGCAAAACTTTGTGTAAAAACTCCCGCACATACATTTTGATAAACACATTTTAATTCAATTGGATGTGGTGCAGAATCACTACCAAAGAAAAACCAAGGTTCTCCATTTATAACAGCATTAATTAATGCTAATTTATCTCGATTAAATTTAGCAACTGGTTTACAATAATTAATAGGATTACCCGCCCATTCATTAATAGTTAAATATAAATGATGAGCAGTTATCGTACCAGCCACAAAGATTTCATCACCAGGGTTTTTATTAATATTTAATTGTCTAATTAATTGAATTGATTCATAAGTTGTACAATGCTCTAAAACAATCTTTAAAGTAGGGAAATCATGATGTAATTTAGTTAAAGCTGGTAAAAATTTACTTTCAGCATTTAAAATATGAATATCATCTTCTTCCCTTTCAAATTCATTACATGTACCAGGTTTTTCACCATGTAAATTTAAAATCAATCCTTTTTCTTGCATGACTTTGAAAATCGGATAAAATAATGAAAAATCATTGGGATCAATTCCATCCTTAGAATTAGTTGTAACTCCAGCAGGATAACATTTAATTCCCGTAATTAATTCTCGTTCAGCAGCTTCTTCAACAATTTCTGGGGTTAATTCACGATGCAAATAAAAACTCATCAAGAATAACGTTTCATTACTTAATTCTTCTAATTGTTTCTTATAACTAATCACTTTTTCAACAGTTATGATGGGTGGTGATAAATTGGGCATTACATAAACTATATTAATACCTCCTTGTTTAATGGTGGGAACAATTAATTCCATCATTGAACCTTCACGGAGATGCACGTGCATATCGGCGGTTATTCCCAATTCTATTTCAGTAGTCATCTTGCTATTCTTGATTATTCTTGATTCTTCTTCTTCTTGAATTGAAAAAGTTCTTTTTTTACTTTTTTTGTTATCGTTGAAATTATTTTTTTTTTTTTTTCATCTCTTCAAAAATTATTTTTTGTTTCATTGCTCAAAATTATTTATCACCTATTCCATTCCACCTCCCCCCATAACTTGTATCTAATATATATCCATTATATATTATGACACTAAGAAAGGGGTTATCTTAAATGTTTGACGTATTTAATCAAATTTTATGAAAAAAAAAAAAAATATAAAAAGATCTCTTTTTATTTTAAGATTGTTAAACTATACTTCAATCTCTTATTACTACCTCCTTTACCTCCATACTTTTCACTTGTCTTATCCTCTTACTATCTAAATAGTAGGACCAGTTATACTAATATTTCTTGTAGTCGAAGTGACTCCATATACTCATGTATCCTTTTTTTTAACTTAAAATCCAAATACTTTATAAGTTTGGCAAAATATTTACAAGAAAAAATCTCTAATTCTATTTGTCGTCTTCGCAGCCATGAACTTTTTCAGAAAACAAAAACTTCAAATTTCAACCTTTTTTTTAATAAGTAATTTAAATTGTTTATGTGTCAACCTACTAAATAAGACCTCTAGATTCTACTGAAATACTAATTATTCCATGAATCATATCAGAATGAAACTTTTTTTTTCTTTTTTTTGTTCGTATATATATATTAATGACTATACCCCGAAGAGAAATACGTTTACGTACGACTAACCTATATTTAAGCCATTTAGGTTAGACATTGTAGGACTCAATAAAAATAATAAAAACTATTAATACCACTACCCACTAAAACTCTCCAGTAAGAAAAGAACAAGAAAAAAAATAGAAATGTTTTTGCTGAATTATATTTTGTGAAAAAGTCAGAATCTCTAAGACTAGACAACAAATGAGTTTCGTGAACAAGCGCCGGTGGTTTAGTGGTAAAATCCAACGTTGCCATCGTTGGGCCCCTGGTTCGATTCCTGGTCGGCGCATTTGCTTTATTTTTTTTTTTTTCAAGTTTTTCCTATTCATTGCATAAGGTAAAATATTAATTAGTGATAATATAATTATTTGAAAGTAATAATTGAAATCTTAAACTTGTCTAAATTTGAAAAAGCATTTAATTTCTTATTTTTTTTTTCAATCACAGAATAATAATTTCCAAAAAAAAGTAGGTGCAAAAAAATTATTTGCAAGTATTATTTTAATATTATTTAGAAATATCTTATATAAATAGTCATATACATTTCCCTTTTATTATTCTTTGATTAGTTCTTTTTTTTCATTTTAATTTTCTGCTAAATTTATAATTTTATAATTTTAATTATTAAAATAAAATAAAATAAAATAAAATAAAATAAAATAAAATAAAATAAAATAAAATAAAATAAAATAAAATAAAATAAAATAAAATAAAATAAAATAAAATAAAATAAAATAAAATAAAATATAATATGAGGTTTCAATACCTTATCTGCTTAGTGAGTATTTTCACTTTTGCCAAAGCTGCTACATTTTATACCAATAAAACAAGAATCATCGATTCCATTAGTGTGGATGATTATCGTACTCCAGAAATATTGAGGTATGGGTATGAAAGGGAATTTTATGATTTTAAAAATAATCTAGATCCTATTGACTTGGATTTATTTGATAATAGTACTAATAATACTTTATTAATAAGGGCAGAAGAAAAATATACTAGTATCTTACATAATTATGATACAAGCGTTGAAGCTCAAGCTATACAAAAAAGAAGACCTGTGGTTGATTATACCAATACTAATAATCATGATGTTTTTGTTGATTATTCAAGTTTATATAAATATACAATTTCAAGACGTGAAGATCTTACTGATGAAAAGTTTGATCATGTGGTTAGAAATCATCCAAAGGCGGTGGTTATCTTTGAAGATACCAATACAATGTTGGTACCTGATGGTGAAACTATTTTAGCTATAAATGATGATGCATTAAGAGATAGATATCAACAACATGGTGAATTTTTATATTATGAAGTTGATTTAGGTGATAAAATTATTATTAGCCCTTCCCCTGATAATAATGAAGATGAAGAAGAATTACTTTTCCCCGTTAGTGGATGTTTACAATTTCCAGGTAGGAAAGGTTCAGGATCAGTTTCATTTTCATTTTCTTCATCAATTGAAATGAATTTTTTTTTTGAAAGAACAGCACAAGGTAAATTTAATCCATTTGGTCCAAATATTACAATCCTGATTGCTATAGGATTTAATTTTAAAGCAACGGCTACAAGATCAATGGATATTTCTGGTGCTCATACTTGTCATACAAAAGATGGTAATTCTGTTCGTTTATTTTATTCTCCTGTCACTTATGAAGTTAAACCAAAACAAAGAAATTTTATGTTTACTGGTTTAAAAAATATCATGTTTGAACATGAATGGGATCAATTAAATACAAAAAGATATATGGCTGATTCTGATCCGGTTTATTATTGTCTTACGGACAATAAACGTGATTTACAATGTGATCGACAAGATTGGACTCATATTGATCATAATAATAATATATTCCAAGCAAATCTAACAAGTCAAAGAACTTCAATTATCTCAAATTAATTAATTATAAAAAATAAAAAAAAAAATTGTTTCTTCTTCTTTCCTCTTTTTTTAAGTATACACATATATATTTTTATTTCTATATAATTTCTAAAATAATTGTTGAATCATCATTATTATTCATTAATATAACTCTATTAAAAAATGTTTCAAATTCATTTGAAATATTATATCTTAAAATTTTAATTAAATTTTGAATATGTTCAATTATAAATTCATTATTAAAAGTTTGAAATGGAATTGGATATATCCAAATTGATAATTTAATATATGATTCTTGAAATTTATAAGTTATACCACAAATTGAAATTTTTAAATTTTCTAAACCAGTGTAAATTTTATTTGTAAAAATAATTGATAAAAGAATTTTAAAAAATTTCTTAAATAAATCTTCTTGTTGATAATAGTAATCATATTCATCATCATCATCATCATCATTGCCATAATGATGAAGATGATTTTCTTGTTCTTTCCTTTTTGGAATTTGTAATTCAATTGTATAACCATCTTTAATAATTTTCCTATTTGGTATAATCCCATACTTGCAAATATAAAATTTCTCAAATTTATAATCTACTAAATCATGATAATTATTTTTAAAAAATTCATTTAAATCAATACTAGTTTCAATACATTTTAATATTTGTAAATATTTTTCTGGTTGATTATTATTTTCTTGCTCATATTTCCAAACTATCCATCTATAATAAAAATTATGTTCCATATTATTATCATATTCTTGGTTTAATTGATATTTAAAAGCCAACATATTAGAAGCATTAACCAATGCCAATCTATTTATTGGAACGCCAGTATATAATGGATTGATAATTTCATGGGGGATAGTATCATTAATTGGAGCCCATTGAGTTGAAATTGATGAATTATTATTATAATTTAAATTTAGATTTCTTGTTGGTGATGGTGATGGTGATGGTTGAAGAAATTCATTGGTGACGTTAACATCCGATTTTGAGACGTATGGCAGTAATAAGGAAGAAGAAGTATCAGATAAGTCTGTGTAACAATGGATACTATTATTATCTTGGATTGAATCAACAGCAGCTGTAAAAATTTGAGTAATTGGGGTTGGTAAGGGACTGATTGATGAAGATGATAAGATTTCAATATTAGTATTAGTATTTAATACCTCTTCTTTATTCAACTTTTCTTTACTGGATCTAGACCAAGACCAACTCTTTCTACTTAATAAATGTTTCATTATGTTGAATTTAATCGTAGAAGTAGAAATATAAAAAGTTATATTTAGCCGCCATAAATTCTAATCTTTTTAATTTTTGCACCATTAAAAAATAAGGTTTACATTTCAAAAAAAAATTTAAAAAAAAATAATTGAAAAAATTAAAAAAAATTATATTTAAGGAACAAGTGAATAATAATCATGGGATCAATATTCTTACCACATCTCAACACAGGCTGGCACGTTGATCAAGCCATCTTATCTGAAGACGATCGATTAGTAGTGATACGATTTGGTCGAGAAGAAGAATCACAATGTATGATAATTGATGAATTATTATATTCTATTAGTGAAAAAATCAAGAATTTTGGAGTTATTTATGTTTGTAATATTGATAAAGTACCTGATTTTAATATAATGTATGAACTAGATACAGATAAGTCTGATCCATTTACAATTATGTTTTTTCATCGGAATAAACATATGATGTGTGATTTTGGGACGGGGAATAATAATAAATTAAATTTCATGATTAATAATAAACAAGAATTAATTGATATAATTGAAACCATTTATAGAGGAGCAAAAAAGGGAAAAGGATTGGTTGTTAGTCCAAGAGATTATAGCACAAAGAGAAAGTTTAAATAAATAAATTGTAATATAATATAATTTTCACATACATTAAAAAAGACTTAATTATCTTCATTTTGGGCATAAAAGAAATTAACACTTAATAATTTCAGATTTGGAGCATTTTTTTTAATCCAATCTCTTATTCCACTACTTGGAATACCAGTACCCCAATTTTTTCTATCTAATGGAGGAGAAAATTGATTATTAATATGAGGATCTTGTTTATATAATAAGAATACATATCTATGTTTACCAGTTTTAGGTGGAGGTGCAGGTCCATGATATGATAAGATTTCTTTACCCTTTGAATAATCTAATATATAACTTATATCATTATTTGGTTCCGAAGTGGATGATAATAATGGAGTTGATGAAGATGTTGAAAATGATGATGATGAATTTGATGATTCATTTAATAATTTTAAATCAGTTATTAACCAATGAGAATATTCTGACCATTTATGATCTGAATTTGATGGAGCATCAGGATCAGTTAATGCTAAAATGAATTTATCATTTAATTGAATTGATTCAAATTTACCATCTTGATTTGGACTATTTAAAGTAAATTGAATTTTTGGTTTATTTTGAGTTTTAAGAACTTTTAAAGTATTACCTAATGCAACTTGATCTTGATCATTATATTCAATAGTTAATAAACCTTGAGTGTCAAATTTATCAATTACATCAGGAATGATTTTATGTTTTGTATATGAATCATCTAATGATTGAGATATTGTAACTAATGGCATTTTTGATAATTTAATATAATTAATATTATTGATATTAATTTGATAACGAGGATTATGAGATACTACTGATTTAATTAATGAATTCTTCAATAAATGGATCGAATTCCTTGAAAACATGAAGGAAAAAGGGAGAAATTAAAAGTAAGGATCTTTTAAACTTTTTGATTAATTTGCCTATTTTGTGTATATAGTATATTATATTATATCTCCACTTTTTTTGTTGTTAAACAAACCAATTAAAATAATCACAGATTAATTAAAGGAAGTTTATAGTGTATTATATAAAGGAAATAGTAGTTAAACTATATTATATATAATTGTAGGTATCATATGTATAGGATAAAATAAAGAATCATACAATTACAAATCCCATGGTTACAATCCCTTAGATTTTTTTTTGGTCTCTGTAAAATTGTCTGTCTGTTTGTGGAGACAGACAGACACAAAAAGAAAGAAGAAGAAAGAAAAAACAGGCGACAATTTGTCGGATAAATTGTTCCGGATAATTACGCACATATTAAAATGAGGGATGCCACTAAAAGTCACATGACACTTTATAGGGGAGGTCTTCTTATAATATATATATATATATATATTTGTATATGTACATATATATATAAAAATATTTATCTAAATACATATATATATATAAATATTTATCTAAATACATACATTCCTAATTAATAATAACCCATATCACATGTAGCATCATCTTTATATAGGTTATAGCCGTAGTAACCATTAATTAATATTAATATTTAAAAATTTTTCTCTTTATTTTGTGTTTGAGACAAAAAAAAATAAAATTTAAATTCACAAAAAAAAAAAAAAAACAGCCAAAATTTTTTTTATTAAAAATTAGGATTTCCAGATTTACAACACGTCTAAATCATTCATTCAATCAATCAAATAAATCCTCAACTTTGTTGATCGATCTGATTTCATACTTGCTACCCTTCTACTTTCATTGGTAGCTACTTAGAATAACGATTAAACTTCGTTTTTTCATTTTTTCCTTTCCATTATTCCTTTTTTTTTGTTTTTTTTGCTATCTAACAACTTTGATACCAATAACTTTTATTATAATTTTCATTCATTTTGTTTAACTCATCCCTATCAAGTTTGAACTTATATATTTCTATATCCATTCATCCTCAATAAGTCAAATAATTCTATTTTTTTTCCCACTTTGCAATCATTTAATTTTTCAATATATATATAATCCCCTAAATATATCAATATAGATAGATATTTATGAAGTTTTCTCATTCATTACAGTTTAATGCTGTACCAGAATGGTCATCGAAATATATTGCTTATACCACTTTAAAGAAATTAATTTATACTTTACAAAGAGATAGTTTAAGACGTCGTCATCAACGTGCTGGATCCGGTAATATACCTCCAGATTTAGAATTAGGTGAAATTGATGAATTAATTTCATCCACAAATTATTCATCCACAGGAAATCTTGATGATGATTTCAGTCCTGGTAAAGTATTCATAACTGCTTTGGATGCTGAAATTAAAAAAATTGATGATTTTTATCAATTTCAAGAATCATTTATTTTTAAAAGTATAGATGAAATTATTATTGATATAGAAAATTTTGAACGTGATGTTGATTCTTCAACAATTTTAGGTGGTAACAAATCAAAAATTCTTAATAATAATGATATAAAATCAAGTAATAGACCTCGTGCTTTATCAGATATTTCAGATGTAAATTATATAACTAATACCACTGATCCTGATACTGAATTTACTCAAGCTGAAGATTTTGATGATGATGACGATGATGATGATGAAGAAAATCAAGCATATTCTGGTACAAATAATATTAATAATAATCAACAACAACAGAGTCATAAAAGATCAAATCATAAGAAATTATCAAGATCAACATCGAATCCTTTAGCTCATACAAGATCAATTGATGAATATCTTAAATCTCCAAAATCTCAAATTTGGAATAATCTTAATGAATCATTATCTAATAATTTACCCCCTCAATTAATTTTATTATCAGAATCAAGGATTTTATTAAGAAAACGAATTATTGGATTATTTACCACCTTATCAGAATTAAAATCTTATATTGAATTAAATCAAACTGGATTTAAAAAAGCTTTAAAAAAATTTGATAAGTCTTTAAATACTAATATTAAAGATGATTATCTTAATAATTTACCAATAAAATCTTATATTTTTCAGCAATCAACTATTCAAAAAGTCGATGATAGATTACAATCATTAATTAAATTATACGCTTTAATTTGTAATCATGGTGATGATTTAGAAGTGGCCAAATCAGAATTATCTATTCATTTAAGAGAACATGTTGTTTGGGAAAGAAATACGGTTTGGAGAGATATGATTGGTTTAGAAAGAAAAACTTATGCTGCTAATACTGGTCGTGATGGTAATGAAAAAATTTCTAATGATAATAAATTTAAAAATAATAATAATCAAGCATTAAAGAATTTTAATCTTTCAATTACAAATCCAATTTTTTTAAAATTATTTATAATATTAATTATAACTTTATTATTATTAAAATTTTCACCATTTGATGATATAGCTCAAAAAAATTGTTTTGCATTATTAATTTGTTCATCACTATTATGGGCCACGGAGGCAATTCCGTTATTTGTAACATCATTATTAATTCCATTATTAATTGTTAGTTTAAGTGTTCTTAAAAATGATGATGACTCATTAATGAATTCAGTTGATGCATCTAAATATATTTTATCAACCATGTGGAATTCAGTTATTTTATTATTATTAGGAGGTTTTACATTAGCAGCTGCCTTATCAAAATATCATATTGCCAAATTAATTTCAACTTGGATTTTATCAAAAGCTGGTACAAATCCATCCATTGTTTTATTAACCATTATGGGAGTAGCATTATTTACTTCAATGTGGGTTTCAAATGTTGCAGCACCAGTATTATGTTTTTCATTAATTCAACCATTATTAAGAACTTTACCCAAAGGTTCACAATTTATAAATGCATTAATTTTAGGTATTGCATTAGCTTCAAATGTGGGAGGTATGGCATCACCAATTGCTTCACCTCAAAATATGATTGCAATTGGTGCAATGGATCCTCAACCAAGTTGGGGTCAATGGTTTGTAATTGCCTTACCAGTTTGTGTATTATCATTATTATTTATTTGGATATTTTTATTGATTACATTTAATTGTAATTCAACCAATACTCATCTTGTACCAATTAGAACCATTGATGATAAATTTACGGGAATTCAATGGTATATTATATTTGTATCAACTTTTACCATATTTCTTTGGTGTATTGCCTCAAAATTAACGGGTATATTTGGTGAAATGGGTATAATTGCTTTATTACCAATTATATTATTTTTCGGTACAGGATTATTAACCACTGAAGATTTTAATAATTATCCTTGGAATATTGTTGTATTAGCCATGGGTGGTACTGCATTAGGTAAAGCAGTGGCATCATCAGGATTATTATCAACTATTGCTATAACAATTCAACATGAAGTAGAAGATTTTTCATTATTTGGAGTTACATTAACTTTTGGATTATTAATTTTAACAATGGCAACTTTTGTAAGTCATACCGTGGCAGCATTAATTATTATACCATTAGTTAGTGAAATTGGTAATAATATGGCCGAACCTCATCCAAGATTATTAATTATGGCAAGTGCATTGTTATGTTCAGCTGCCATGGGTTTACCAACTTCAGGATTTCCAAATGTTACTGCCATTTGTATGACTGATGAATTTGGTAAACCTTATTTAACGGTTGGTACATTTATTACAAGAGGGGTACCAAGTTCGTTTATAGCTTATGCAATCATTGTTACAATTGGTTATGCTACCATGAAATTAATTAATTTTTAATATTTATAATATTTTTAATATTTATAATATTTTTAATATTTAATAAAAATAAAAAAAATAATACATAATACCCTCCTGGCATTAGGTCCAAATACTTCTACATATACTATTATTCCTGTTACTATATACATATACATATTTATATAGATATAAATCATAAATAAATACTTTTAATATCTTTTGAATACTTTATTTAAAATGAGGCAATGGGGAAAAGTAACGTTATTCCGAAAAAGTTAAAGATTTTTTTTTTTTTTTTTATCAAAAATTAATTTTGCCTTAAATTTAATTAAAGTAAATTTTAATGAATATTTTAGATCAATTAAGATTGTTGATATCTAATAATAATAATAATAACCAATTATCATCATCGTTAATTAAGAATACTACTAATAATCAATCTATCTTTCAATATCTTTTACATTATTGGCGTTCATTATCAATCAAAAAACAACAATTACTAATATTTGAAAGTTCAATTGTATTTGGAATAATTTATTATATAATATCACCATCCATTGGATCATCAAAACCAATGTTTTCTAAACGACCTGATAAGTATACTACTGGATTAATTAATTTAAGAAATGATTGTTTTGCTAATAGTTCATTACAAGCTTATCTGTCATTACCTGGATTAACTGATTATCTTAATAAATTTATTTTAAATTTTCAAATATTTAATAAATTTATTAATGATAATAATATTGATATAGAGTTAGTTATTAAAGATAAATTATCTCTTAAAAATAATAATCAATCAACCAAATTTAAAAATTCAAATTTATCATTTACAATTCCATTACATTATTCATTAGCCCAAATCATTAAAAAATTACAAGAAACACAATTAACCACAAGAACTATAAGTGTTTGGACGTTTTTACATTGTTTAGAAGGAATATTTAATGCCAAAATATCAAGATCTCAACATGATGCACATGAATTAACTCAATTAATTAATGAAACATTAGAAAATGAAAATATTAAAATTAAAAATATTTTAAAATATTTATTTAAAAATTTATCAAAATATTATTCATCAAATATTAAAGATAAAGATTTAATAAATTCTAAATATGATAAATTAAAATTAATAAATTTACCAGAATTCCCATTTAGTGGATTAATTTTATCACAATTACAGTGTATAAAATGTCAAGGATTTTCATCACCAAATCTTTCACCATTTACAATGATTACATTACATACCCCCGAACAATCGTCAATTGATTTAGATTCATTATTAGAAAATGAAATTGAAACAATAGATGGTTATAATTGTTTAAAATGTAGAATATTTGCAATATTAGCCAATGAAAAACAATTAAATTTAACTAATAATAATTCAGACGAAGATAAAATTCATTTAAATGAAATTAAAAAATTAGGTAAAGATGATAATTTTTTAAATTTATGTATAAATGAAGATTTATCAAAATCTTTAGAAACTTATATAAATAATTATTCAACAAAATCCAATGGATTTAAAATTAATCAAATCACTTCAACCGTAATTAAAAAAACTCAAATCTTAAAACCGCCAAGAATTATTGGTATTCATTTATCAAGATCTTCATTCAATGGAGTAAGTATATCAAGAAATCCTTGTCGAGTATCATTTAAAGATAATTTAACTTTAAGTATTGGTAATGAACACCATGAAAAACTTAAAGAATTTCAAGCAAGTATTGCTGCTCAAGAAGAAATTGAATTAAGTGATATTAAAGGTTCTCATAATGTTTTAACCAGTGATGTTAATGATATGGAAGATGAAGAAGTTCAAAGAGAGGATATTGATGTGAAAGGTCCTGAACAAGATGATGAAGAAGAGGAAGAAATTGGAGAAGAATTAGAATATTCAACATCTTCCACAGTTGAAACCATTGTTGGAGATGGAGATGATGAAGATGATAATAATTCTTCAAGTGGTGCCACATCAGTAGGTACCAATCAACCTTCAATTAGTACTCAAACAACTGTTCCCAATAGTGCGAATAATACATCAACCACAGTTCCTGCTACAAAAACTACTAAAACCATTAATAATGTTCCAATAACAGCTGATCAGGAAGATGATTTAAGAGAACATTTTAAGCAATTTGAATTTAATGATAATGATATTTATAAATATAGATTACAATCAATGATTAGACATCAAGGATCTCATAGTCAAGGACATTATGAATGTTATAAGCATAAACCATTATTTGTTAAAGATAAAGATGGAAATACATTTAAATTAACCAAAGAAATTAATATTACTGATGAAGAAGTAAATACTGAAAACAACAGTGAAGATACAAGTAACAAAGGAAGATCTCGTAAATTATCCAATTTAATGGGTAGAAAACCATCAATCATATATCAAGCAAACCCTGAAGATTCAAATATTGAAGAAATAATTCATTCTGGTTTAGCAACTCCGGCTGAATTTTTAATTAATGAAATCAATGATAAAACTAATCCCTTAAATTTAACTGAGGATTATTTTAAACCTAAGAATGAAAGCAATAATAATAATAATAATAATAATAATAATCACAATCATTCAAAAGTTAAAATGAAGAAATTACCTTCAATTATTAAGAGTCCTTACTGGAGAATTAGTGATGCTAGTATTTTCGAAGTAACAAAAAGTCAAGTATTGATTGAAACTACCAGTGTTTATATGTTATATTATGAAAGAGTCGAGCGTAAACAAGTCAAATCTCATCATAATTAAATAATTATATTATGTAGTTTAATGCTGTATTTAGAAAATAAATAAAAATAGATAAAAAAAGAAAAAAAAATTTAGTCTGACACAAAAATTGAGTATTTACAAAAATATTCATCTTAACTCATATATATAAAATATACTCGATATGAAATATGTTTACAACTCCTAGAACTAATAACCTAAATGGTCGATTAAATCCGAATGCCACCACTACTAATAATAATGTGAAAGGTGCTCCAATAATACGAATCAGTAATCATGATGAAGATGATGAGAAATCACCGTTTAAAGCACCAGTTATCACTACTACTACTACTAGTACTAGTACTAGTACTACTACTAATAATAATAATAATAGATCAAGCTTGTTCCCATCACCAAGTTCAATTCAAAGATCCAAACCCCAAGGACGACATAAAGTAATCTTACAACCTGGCCATTCACCCTTAGATTGGGCCGAATTAAATTCCAAAACTCCCAAACATTTATTAAGAGGAGTTTCACAATCATCACCACCACCTCAAGTATTAAGAATATCAAAGGATGAGTTAAAGAAACATAAATTTGAACATGATTGTTGGACATCAATTAATGGTAAAATATTTAATTTAACTCCCTATTTAAATTTTCATCCCGGTGGAATCGAAGAAATTATGAAATGTGCTGGTAAAGATGGTACATCATTATTTTATAAATATCATAGTTGGGTTAATGTTGATAGAATGTTAGAGAATTGCTTGGTTGGTATATTAAGTAATTAGAATGTATAGATAGATATTTATTTATTAGAAAATATATATAGAATGTTAATTTATAATTTATTATAATTTATTTATTAATTGGAGGGGTGTCAATATATTATATCATGATCACCTATAATTAAACTATCTAATGTCCAATCATGATCATCAGTTGGGATATCATGATCAAACAATTGTTCATTTAAACCAATCCCAATCAAATAAGGTTTTTTATTAAAATGGTTAACATAAGATGATAAATATTCATCATAATAACCAACTCCATGACCTAATCTTTGCTTTGATCTTGAAAACAATACTCCCGGTAGAATTATTAAATCTAAACCTTGAGATTCATTAAATATATCATCACCATCAATTGGTTCGAGTAAATTATATTTACCTTGAGGTTTTAATAATAATACATCATTAAATGATTTTAAATTTATCATAGATAAATGATTAGATTTTCGAATTAATGTTGATTTATAACTACATTTTGGTAAATAAATGATTTTATTTAATTCAAAACATGATTTAATTATATTTATTGTCTTGATTTCCAGATCTGGCATATTCATATATAAGGCAATTCGTTTAGCATTTTGAAATTGTGGATGATTTAATAATTTTTGATGAATATCATTGGATTGATGAATTAATGAATCTTGACTGATTAATTTTAATGATTGTTTGATTTGTTTTCTTAATTGATCTTTGGATTGTTTAATTAATTGTTTAACCATATTTCATCAATATCTTCTTCATCATATTCACGGTTTGATCAAATCATCATAAATTTTTCTCAAGCACTACAAAATAAAATAAATTATTTGAAATATGCAAATGAATATATAAATTGTTATAAATGAATGAAAATAAATGCTATCTATCTATATATGAAACCATCTAATTAAAACTAACTATCAAATCTAAAATCCAATCGTTTATTACCTTCATCGGGTGAATTATGAATATATTGATATTGTTCATCAATAGTCATTAAATTCCAAATTTTTTGTTTATTATTATTTCTCCAAGTATAATATACTTTTATAAAGATTAATAATGGTAATAAAGCAATGGCAATGATTAATATATTGGAATTACCTCGATTATAAAGTGGTTTATCATCATCTCGATAAATATTAGCTGATACAATTCCTCCCGCTTGAACAATTAAATTATATACAGCAGCACTAACTGATCGAGTTTTAATACTACCGGAATTTCTTGATACCCAACTTACACAAATAGCATGGATATATGGACCTCCAGCAATTAAAGTTGATAATAGCCATAAACCAAACGTTGATAAAGATTCTCGTTTATATTTAAATATGGCAATTAAAGGAATTAAATAAAGTGGAGTTAAAATTGCCACTAAAGCTCGTTGATTTAATCGTTCTGATAATTTTGTTATATTTAATAAAAATATAATATGAAAGATATAATGAGGAATTAATAATAAATTGGTTTGAAATGTTGATAATCCAGCATTTCTATAAATTATTGGAATATAATTACCTAATGAATTAAGTGGAATATAAGCAATAAATCCAACAAGATAAATTGGCCATAAATCATAATCTAAAAATACTTTAATTAATTGTTTTAAAGTTACTCCACTTCTATTATTTGTATCACCTTTAGTTGGATCATCACGTAATATTCTATTAACTATAATTTTAACTTCATGTTCTGAAAACCAACCACGATCAATTAATTCAATCGGTGATGGAATTAACATATAAATTGAACCAATACCAATTAATAAAGTAATTAATCCTTCAATTAAAAATAACCATCTCCAACCTTCCCAACCTAAAAATCCTCGTAATTTTAAAATTCCTAATGCTAATATAGCTCCACATACTTGAACTAATGATAATGTAACCCATAACCATGATAATCTAATGGGTAATTCTTTTGATTTATAATAAGTTGATAAAAATAATACTAATTCTGCAATTAATCCACTTTCTAAAAATGCGGTTAAAGCTCGAGCTAAAAAGAAGGAATATTTACCTTGTAAAAAACATTGACATGATGCCACAATTGACCAAGTTATCATTTGAAATGGTATAAATCTATCAACTCCAATCCATTTTGATAAAATTGATGAAGGTATTTCACCTAATAAAAAACATATTAAAAATATAGTATTACCACGATTATAATCATTAGTTGTTAAATTTAAATCATCTAACATATTATCACTTAATGCTTGAGATAAATTCCCTCTGTCTAATTGTAAACCAGTAAACATTATACAAGCAAACAAGGCAATAATTTTATCTAATTTTTTAACAATAATTTGATCTTGTAATTTTGACCAATTAAAATTAGGATCAAATAAATGTCGACATTCATATTGAGAATTATTATAAATTCTATGATAATATTCGGATAATTTAATATCAATAAATGGATTTTCACTATCATCTTCTTCATCTTCATCATTTAATAATGAATCATTATCACTTGAAATTAATTGAATTGATGTATTTAAATTACTGGCTTTCTTTCGAAGTAATGGATTGGTATGACTATTATTACTTTTTATGGATATCAAATTGGATTTAACATTATTAATATTATTAATATCATCATCGGAATCACTTGTACTACTATAAGATGGTGATCTAGTAGTATAGTTTATCATATTAAATTCTTCATTTTGTGACATAATTAATTGTTGATTTGATTATATATGATGAATTGAATATTTGTTGTTGGGATAATTATAATATTTATAATATTTATAATATTTATATTATATCATTAGTATATATCTGGGTTGTCAATCTGAAATTAAGGAGTTTTATAATAATATTATTTTGATAAATGATAATAGTTGATAATTTGTAATCTTATTAACAGATCAAAATTTGTTATAATGCCACTGTTGACGCAATTTTTGCATTCAATTACTCCACATATTTTTATATACAGGAGATACGGTAAGAGCACTACCATGTCATATATATTCTTATTATCTATTATCCATTATCTATTATCTATTATTATCTATTATTATCTATTATTATCTATTATTATCTATTATGTATTCGCAACCCTAGTACTTTATATTATAATCATATGAGTGACTTCATTGATACTCTAAGGAAGGAAAACAATGGGTTGATCATGTATTTAAACCTTTACCAAATCATCGATTTTATTTTATAAGTAAAACCATTTAACAATAAGATCCCAATATCTATATGTTTAAATAATAAACAGGGTTAAGGTGGTAATATTACCAACAGATTATTACATTATATCAAATAATATTTGGGTGCAACAATAAAAATAACAATAAAATTTAATCAACCTTGCATTTGAGGTATATCATTTTCTTGTTAAACTTTGTAACACAAACATGCTTATGGATTCTTCTAGTTGTAATGTTATTTAGTTGCTGAAATTCTTTGTTATGCAACCTAGTAATTCCAAAAGAAGTGATATTTTACCATAAATAATAAAGGTATTATTACTGGAGGTGATCATCATGAAGAATCAAGAAAAGTCTTAAACTCAGGAAAGCCAATCTATAGCTGTTCTAGTATTTCAGATCCAAATCCAAGTGAATTAAGTTGCGTATCACAAGAATTGATGAAGTTCCAATTAATTATGGGAACCTTTGACGATATGTAAAATAGGTTTTTTTGTTTTTTGCAATCAATTGTTTTTAGAAATAGTTAATTAACAATAATTAATTACTATTTCTCAATACTATTTTTCCAAGTACATGCGTCAATCAACAAATATTATTACTCTATTACCACATGATAATAAGCTCCATTCTCTCTTTATAGATTATGTTAATTTAATAATATTTTTTATTCAATTCAAAAAAAAAAAGTAGTTGTTAAAATTTTTAGGAGAGATGTGACTCAAAAATTAAAGAGAGCATACGACAATAAAAAATTTTCTTCTTTTAACAAAAATTGAAGTTAACTAATTATATCAAATCAATACCTAAATAATGACCATTAATGATTCACTAACTCAGAAGATAGAAGTAATATCAATCAATGATGTTACACCAGAAGATGAAGATCAACCATTAATTCCCATAATACCTCATGAAAGACAAATTATTGATTCAATTATAAATATCTGGAAACAAGATCCAATAACTGAATCATTTGGAATTTCAAAATTACATTTAATTGTAAAAGAATTAAATCCCAATTGGTCAGTATCAGAAAAGAGAATGAAAACACTCTTAAAGAAATATGGTTTATTATCAAATAATAATAATAATAATCAACATCAATTTACTTATGCCAATGAAATTACATCAATTTTAAATCAAGATTTACAATTACCATCATCAAAAATTCAAATATTAATGACAACAAAAAGAGGTAAAGGAATTTATGCCAAACATAATATAAATAAAGGAGAATTACTTTGGGAAGAAGAACCATTATTTTTTATACCGCCATTAGAAAATATAAAATTAATTAAAATTGGTAAAGCATGTTCATATTGTGGAAAATTATTAAAATTTACTAAGAATGGGAATGTTTTAAAAGCATTAGATTGTAATATTTGTCCTGAAGTTTGGTGTTCATCTAATTGTAAAAAAATTGATGGGAATTTACATGGATTATTAAAACATAATAAAATTTCAAAATTAATTAATAGTGAAGAATTTTTTAAATTACAAGATTATTGTTTACAAGAACAATGGAATGCATTATTTGCTATAACAATCATTTATGCCAATATATTAAATGATAAATCCAATAATAAATTAAATCAATTTAATTCATTAGCAAAAGTTTCACAAGAAATAAGATATAAATCAATTAATTCATCAGCCGGAATATTTGATTCATTACTGGGAGGAGCATTATTTATTGAAGAACAACAAGAAAATCTTTGGAAACAAGGGTATGAAAAATTCTTTAAAGTATTTCCAAATAATTTATTATCATATCAAGAATTTTTAATTATGATGGGAACTTATAATATAAATAATTTAGATTCTAATATTTATTTAATTCAATCTAATTTGAATCATAATTGTAATCCTAATTTATCAGTTGATAGTTCAACCATTTCAAGAATTGAAGGTTTAAAAGTATTTGCTAATCGTGATATTAAATCAGGTGAAGAATTATCTACTTCATATGTAAATCCAAGTCATACGGTTCAACAAAGACAACGCGAATTAAGAGTTAATTGGGGATTTATATGTAATTGTTTGAAATGTAAAGATGATTTAAAAGTTCAACATAAAAGAAAATCATCAAGTGGTCCAAATAATTCTCAAACTTCAGATATTAGAAAAATGTTAAAAGATACAAAGAATGAAATTGGTGATAATGAAATTGATTTAAAGGAACCAACTCATGATTTTACAGGTGAAAGAAGAAAATCAGTTAGATTTGATGAAAAAGTTATATCAGTGCAACAGTAGAATTATGAATAAAATTTTATTTATTTATTTATTTATTTATTTATTTCTATAAATACATTAAAATACATCATCATAAAACCACCCCCATTATTATTATTATTATTATTATTATTATTATTATGAAAATGATTATGATTATGATTATGATTATGATTAATAATCATCTATTTGTTTAACCTGAACATCCTCATTTATAGGATTTATAAATCTATCATTATTAATATCTTTATTAAAATTATAACCAAATCTATTTAATGGCCATAAAATAAATATTACTTTACCCAATACTAAACCTTTACTAATTGGACCGAAATTATTGGAATCAATTGAATGAAATGAATTATCACCTTCAACCCAAAGATGATTTCTAGGAATTTTAGCTTGTAGTTTGGGATAAGGTGGAGATTTACATTTAATTATATCACCTTGAATACCCAAAATTCGTTTGGTTAAAATCTTTTCTGGATCATTGGGACTTCTAAATATTATAATATCACCTCTATTTAATGAATCAGGACTCTTTAATGAAAATTTTTGTACCAATACAATATCATTAGTAATTGATTCTAATCCAGGATTTAAAGTTGGAGTCATTGATGTACCTTCAATTTTATACGGTTGATAAACATGATTGGAAAAGGTGTAAATAACCGGAAACCATGTTAACGTTATTAATGCTGTTCTCAACCCATTCTTAAATGACATGACTAATTAAGTTAAATTGTTTCAAATAACACTTAATTTGAATAAAAATTAAATTTGGTGATAATTTTTTAAATTTTGATTTTTTTTTTTTTTCTTGTTTTGATTTTTTTTTTCTTTTTTGGTGTTTGCTGTAAAAATTTTAAATTTTTCATGAATTAAATCAAACAACTGTTTATCATCATTTCATCATGTCATCATCATCATCAAAGGGATTATTAGATCAAATACTATTGGAAGATATAGCCAAACATTGTCCTCATCAATTTTTAGACTTTCATAATTGTATGTCAAATCCAAATCCTGATTCAAATTATTGTCAAATTCAACAAGAAAAATTATTAAAATGCATTAAATTAATTGTACCATCCTTTCAAAAAATTCAAAATGAATGTAAAGATAAATTAAAGAATTATGAATTATGTTTAAAGAAGAATGATAGTAAGGTTGAAAATTGTTCAATTGATTTAAAAAATTTAAGAGATTGTGCATTTAGTACCATTGAACAATAATAATACTATAATAATAATCATTTTAATCTTGTATATATATATAGATGAATATAAAATTGATCCGCCATTTCTTCCTGGAAGTTTACAGATTTCAAAATCAATCATGTCAACCAAAATGATGTTAGAAAGAGCCGTCCGTCAAAGAGAAATTGGAGATTACCAGTAAGAAAGTAAAAGTTGATTTGAAAGTAAAATACACAATAAACAACTTATGCCATGATAATATTCGTTCACATAATATCCTTTATTGCAAATAAGAGACTTTATTTTATAAACTGTATGCTTTTTTTTTATATTAATTAATTAATTAATAATTTATAACAAAAGCTAATAATAAATATTCCTATATACTTTTTCTGTTTTGACAACATTCTATTGTTCATGTAAAATAATTTAAATCTTTATTTTTAATCTTTCTTTTTATATTTATCCAGTAAATTAATTAAATTAATATTGGATAAGAAACTTTTAGTAACTTCTCTTAATTCTTGTGATGAAGTATAATGAGATTCATCAATTTCATGTTCATGATGTAATAATTCATGTTCAATATCTTCTTTATGTTTAATTAAAACATCAGGATCTTGATTGGCATGAAATTTATTCCAATGATGTAATTCATATTCTTCTTCAAAATTATAATGATGACCTTGACCATATCCAAAATCAGGCAATTCACCACCTCCATTGGAGAATTTAATCCATCGATCACGAGAAATTGTTTCTTGTTCTTCTTCTCCTCGTTGATCATTATTTATTAAATTTAATATTGTGGTTATAACATATTGTTTTGCATCATCATTAACAATTTCCTCATTATGATCCTCATGACTTCCCATACCAGATCCATCACCAATGATTTTATGTTTTAAACCATATAAGTTTAAGATATCATCTTTAGACCAGTAACCTTTATTATTTAAATCATGTAATTTAAAGAATAACCCAGCATCAAACAGATTTAAATTATGCTCTTTAATCATATGCCAATTCTGCCAATTAATACCATTGGGTTTAATATTATTATCATGGGTGTTGTCATGACTAAATGCGGTTGATAATAAGTAAAATATTAGTATTATAACTCCTTTCATGATTATTGTTGATGTTATTATTATTATTGTTGTTTATTGTTGGAAGTGATTTGATCTCAAATTTTTATTCATATAAAATTTTTTTTTACATAGTTAATGCGATTTATCATTTATTTAATTCATATATAGACAGAAAGAATTACATTTACATATAATTAACCTTGATTTATCTAATCAAGATCAAACAGGGTAGGATTCAATTAAATCTCCCAATTAGTTAGAGACTTCTATCTATATTATAATGGAAATTAATGTCGGTAAAAGAAATTCTCCATAGTTAATTTTCCTGTATGCACAATTTCTAAATTTAATCCTTTAAATTAATTTTCATAAATTTAAAATGAAAAGTTGGGGAATGAACTTAATCATATGAATCATATAAATCATATAAATTCATCAATAAATATATTCATTATCCTCATTAACCTTATCCATCACCAACAAGAAAGAAAGAAAGAAATAAATAAATAGACAATGTCACTTACCAATTCCAACAAACCCACCCAATCAAGAGTTGGAAGAGAAACTCAATTATATAATGAAGAAACTGGAGCAAGAATGGTTGCAGGATGTATATGTCTTAATGAAACTAAAGATAAAATAATTATGATATCATCATCCAAACATAAAAATAAATGGGTATTACCTAAGGGAGGTATTGAATTAGATGAAAATGATGATTTTATGATTAGTGCTTTAAGAGAAACTTGGGAAGAAGCTGGTATTGAAGGTAAAATTATAAAAAAATTACCAATAACTTATGATAAACGAAAAGATGCTCCTATTATAAAGGGAGAATTTAATGAAAAAATACCAAAGACAGAATATCACTTTTATGAATTAATTGTTGAGAAATTATATTTAACTTATCCTGAATCAAAGAAACGTCAAAGAAAATGGTGTACATATTTAGAAGCTAAACATGAATTAATTAAATCTAATAGACCAGAATTAGTTGATATTTTGAATGAGTCAAGTATATTAAAAGAAGATGACGAAAGTAATTATTAACAAAAAGATTTTTTTTTTTATATTAAATATGTTTTAAGAACATTATTATTAAAGAACATAATTAATATATTTTATGACTGTTGTTATTATTGTAAATATTAAACTTACTTAAATAAATCTCCCATTAAACTACTTAATAAATTATTCCCTTGATTATTTGAATTACCTAAATTTAAATTATAATAAATTTTACCAAAATATTCAAATTGTGATAATAAATTATTTTGTTTTAAATTTGATTTAAATTGATTATATAATTTTAAAAATTTATTTGATGAATTTTCCTTTTCAATTGTTAAGATTAATAATTGTAAGAAATTAAGTAAAGGATATTTTATAAAAAAGTATAACTTTTCATTACCTTCATTAATTAATTCATAATCATTATTTGTTATTATTAATTTATTTATAAATATATTTTTTGATTCTTTTAAAAATTTTAAATTTTTTAAATATCCATAATTTATAATTGCTCTACTTAAAAATAATCCAGGATCAACATCCTCCGTGGTTGACAATGATTCTTCATACCATTTAAATAAATAATCGATATAAATTGGTAATGATTGATAAGTTCCTAAAATTAAATGTAATTCAGCAATTGAAAATAATTTATACTTATCATCAATTTGTTCTTCTTTTTCTTCTTGTAAATTTTTTAATAATTTTATTCCAAATATATGATGCAATTCATTGTCTCCAAACTTATTGGTTGATTCATTTCTTGACCAATCTATTGATGCTTTAGATACATCAATTAAATTAATTGAATTTGAATTAGGTAATAAATTAATCAATTCAATTAATTTTGATTTATATTCTAAATTCTGTATGGTGATATTAAATTGTTTATAAATTTGAATTAAATAATTGATTAAATCAATTGATGATGAATATTGTTTATTTTTAATTAATATAATTGATCCATTATATAATAATTCAATAGCTTCTTGATATTTTTGTTGTTTTATAAATCTAGTGGTTATCGTTCTTAAAGTTTGATGAGCTTCATAATATGCTCCATCATTGATTCTGGATTGAAATCGTTCAATCGTCTTTTCAAGCTTAGCATCTGACATATTTGATGATGATTTATATGACTGTTAATAATGATTGATTAATATGATAAAATATATATATATATGATTTGGTTTGTTGTTCAAAAACTAAAAATTTTCTGTCGTGGATGAACCAAAAATATTTTGTTCTGTTTAAATTTTTTGACTGCAAATTTATTTATTTTATTTATTTTATTTAATAAACTATTTAATGGAGATATTAATCTTATATTGATTAATTATATCATCAATATTTTTATCCGTTTTATTAATCATAACCTTTCTCTTACCATTCATTAATTTTGGCTTTATATTAATTATTAATAATTCCTTTAAAAAAGTACTATTATAAAGTATATTTAATTCACAATTTGAAGTTAATTTAAATACCCAATTATTTAAATTAATGAAACTTGCATCATTAATAATTAATAATTTTAAATTAGGAAAATAATAATTTGTATTGGGATGATTAAATATTAAATATAAATCAATATGTAATAATTCAATTAAAACTAATGAAGATCGATTAAAATTTAAAATTAAATATAAATTATAACCGAATAATTTTAAATTACTTTTAAAATATTGATTAATTAATTCGAATCTATGAATAAATTTGGAATTAAAATAATCTTGAGGATTTAAGTTATTTATATTATATAAATTATTATTAAGATTAATTTTACAAATTAATAAAAATATTGGATTTATTTTATTTAATAATATTGGAGTTGATGATTTAAATGAAAATTGAGTTAATTGATTAATATTCAAATTATCAAGATTTATATCTCTAACTTTTCTATTATTAAAATTCTTTAATTTATATTGATAAATTGAAATATTTAATTTTCTAATTAAATTTTGATCGTTATTAAAATAAGTTAAAACTTTTAATCCATTTATATTATTAATTGTTAATGTTACTTCATTTAAATATTTAAATAAATTTAAACAATTAATTAATATATTTTCAAACATACATTTATTTTCAATAAATTTTAATTTAGAATTATATTCAATTATAATGGTTTGAATTTTTAAACAATTTAATCGATATTTGGTAAATAAATTATTCATTTGATGGAAATTTTTATATGTAATATTATCATTAGTTATAACTATGGGTTGATTTAATTGATAAATAATATAATTAAATGGATAATATAATTTCTTGGTAGTATATAATAATGATAAAATATCTTTGAATTCTAATTTAGAAATTATCAATTCAATTATATCATTAGGTAAATTAAGAAGTTGAAACTTATATGGATTTAATAAATAATCAAATGAATAATAAAATTTTTTATTTATATATAATAATGATAATAAATCTTGTAAATTCAAATAACTAGCTATCTTTTCAATTGTTGATTTGGGTAAATTTAATATTGTTAATAATGTAGTTGATGATAATGATGATGATGATGATGATGATACTATTATTTCACTAGAATTATTTATAGCATTATTATCAGATTGATTTAATTTTGGACCAAATGATATTGAACTCCTAATAGTATCAGTCAACCCTTTAAACATCTTTATTATGATGTTTATTGATAGCGGCTATTAATGTTATTTATTATTATCATTATTATTAGGAATTGTATTTGTAAAATTATTTATATTTATATAAATTGGTAGCTCCATATTATATACAGTACATATCGTGGATGAACCATTTTCAGATTTTCTAAAGAATCAACCTATTATACTATTATACTATTAAAATATAAAAGATACTCTTCTAAACACATTATTCTATACCAAGACACACAAGTCAACTCTACTAAGTCATAGCTCAATTGTTTCTTCAATGTGTTCGCATAATCTCTTGTGTTAAACAACCAGAATTGACTGCAAAATTTAAATTATGTTATACTTAAATTATTCAAATTATACAAATGATAATTATATACATCTATATATACTAATTCTCTCTTTTTATTCATACAAACTACTATGGTAAGCTTCCACCTTATAGTGCATAACCGCCTTCTCAAGATCCTTATGCTTTTGAACAATAAATTTTATGTTACCATTTGGATAAATATTATAGATTAATAATTCTTGTGTGATTTCGCTTTGACAAACCACATTTAATAAATGATCTGAATGGAATCTTAAAATCCACTGACGTACACTGTCAAAACTTGAAATATCAACAATTAATAGCTTTAATTTGGGGAAGTGATAATTTGCATTGGGATTATCAAATATTAAATATAAATCAATACCCAAAAATTCAATTGTATTTAATGAAGATCGATTAAAATTTATAATTAAATATAAATTATTAACAAATAATTTAAAATTCCTTTTATAATAATGATTAAAGGGTTCGAAGGTTTTAATAATTTTTGAATGAACATAATTTTTTGATAACTTGAATGATGTTGAATTAAATTCTATTGAATTTTCTGAACGAATTGAAAATTCCTTTAAATTTCTAATTTTAAAATCATTAGAAAAATTAATATATTTAATGGAATTTTTATTAAAGGTTTTAAATTCATATTCACAAATAAGAATAGTTAATTCTTTAATTAAATTCTGATGTTCATTAAAATAAGTTAAAATTTTTAAACCATTTGTATCACTAATAATAATATTTACTTCCTTCAAATATTTCAACTTTTTCAAATTATAAAATAATAAGTCAATAAATTCTTTATGTAATTTATAGTCTTCTTTTTTATTCAATTCATACTTTGATTTATAATAATTAATTAAAATTGATTTAATTTTTAAACAACATTGAGGATATTTATGAAATAAAGTATTTAATTGATTATTCTGTAAACTTAATCCATTTTCATATGGTACATTAGTTAGAACTAGTAGATGACTTGATTGATAAATAATATACTTAAATGGATAATATAATTTCTTGGTAGTATATAATAATGATAAAATATCTTTGAATTCTAATTTAGAAATTATCAATTCAATTATATCATTAGGTAAATTAAGAAGTTGAAACTTATATGGATTTAATAAATAATCAAATGAATAATAAAAATTTTTATTTATATATAATAATGATAATAAATCTTGTAAATTCAAATAACTAGCTATCTTTTCAATTGTTGATTTGGGTAAATTTAATATTGTTAATAATGATACTATTATTTCATTAGAAGGGTTCTTCTTAAAGTTAAGACTATCATTATAATAATTATTTAAACCAAGATAAATTTGATGATTCAACTTTGGTTTAGACGATGTTTTACCTCTAATAGTTCCAACCAATTCTTTAAACATTTTATTTAAATTATTTGCTGATGGCGGTTATTCTTAAATAAATTATTAGTTTTATAATTTTTGGCAGCTTCTTTATCTTTATGTAGTATTTTATATACAGTACCTCCCCGCCTTTTACTATGACAGTTATGATGAGGATATATATATAGATACTTCTAAGTCAATATTATCATCATTATCTTTGAACTACATACGGTTGTAACTTTGTTTATTATCATAGCGTGTCCTCTTAGATGTATGAATTTGGATTTATTGAAAATCATATTGATAACTTTATATTAAACATAACTATTGAAAACCTTCAATTATTCGGATTTTATTTTATCATGTCATGGAAAATTATTAACCTTAGTTTTTCAAAAAGAGATGACGTCGAAGAAGAAGCTCAAAAATTAATAACCACTATTCATAATAATGGAGTTGCCCATATGGATTCATAGAAGAAATATAATTGTTGATGGTAAGACTCCATACTTAATTGATTTTGGTTACTCCTTCTTAGATTATCAAAGACGCAACTATTGGATATCAAAACCGGGACCCAAACCTAAAATGGAAGAAATAACAATGATAATAACGATTACATGAATTATTGTTATAAAAGAGATTGGGATGCACTTAAAATGTGCTTTCTGGATGAGCCTGATATATCCATGTTTATATACAGTACTATAGATCACATGATTCGTTTTTCAGAATCAGCCAATTAAAAATAGAAATATAATAGGAACCAAGAAGTATATAACAAGAAGATAGTAAATAATAATAATAATATATACATATAAATAAATATAAGAACATAATCAATGAAACCATCATTAATATTAAAACATGTACCATCAATTAAATTTGTTGGTGGTCCACATCATTTCAGTAAGTATCATTATATAAAGGTAATCAAAAATTTTCCTATAATACTTTTCATCATTACTAACAATATTTATAGCTATATCAAAAGCAATTAAACCACATCCTAATTCCAATGGTGTATTACCAAGTACAGGTTCAGTAACATCGGCATATTTTAATTCATCTTCAATTGAACCTAAAGAAGGGGAATATTTTTCAAGATCACAATTATCTGCAAGATTTAGATATCCAACTCCAAAACAACTTGAAATAGATGAAATTATTAGTGGAGGTGCTGAAGTTATTTATTAAAATAAAACTCATCTAATAGGAGAGATGGATAAGTTTAATGTATATACTTATTACAATCTTACTTTCTGTCCTACAGATAATTCATTAAATATATTTATTCATTATATACAAAAACATATATAAACCATATATGAAAAAGATATCTATTTAGATTTAATATTAAATGATCATTAATCATTGTAGTTTGTCTAGTATAGTACCAAGTATTTATCGACCTATTCAAAATAATTGCAACCGCTAACATTCACTTCACAAAGTTGGTCAAATGTATGCTAGTTATAAACAAACAATGAAGTCATTTTTATGTTGTATTTGTAAGACCTTAACCTATAATAGTTAATAGAGTAAATTAAAATAGTATAAATTTCTATTTATAATTATATTTAATAGTTTATTCAGGATATAACTAAATATCAGTAGTTGTTGAAAGGAAATCAATCTATCTTCCAAACCTTGATAATTCGATGTACCTAAATATTGGATAAGATATTCCAGTTAACAATCCACATAACCAAAATCCAATATCTCCTCCATAATCACCAATCATTTTAGCTAATGGTCCCTGAAAGTATACTTGATTCATACCTAAAATAGCACCCGCCACTCCAAACACAAATGCAATTGCTGCCGCTAAACCCATAGTTCTACCTCTTGGTTTATTCCAATTTGACCAATTATAATTCCATTTATCTATTTCGGATGATCCTTCAAATTCTTTATAATGTAAATTTCTAACCTTAACACTGGATCTAAATAAAATATTTTCTTCTAATAAGATTGTAATATAAATTGAAATCCAATAACCTAACATTGGTAAAAAATTACTTATAATCGTTGATAAATGTTCCTTTCCAATAATACTTAATATAAGATAAATCACGGTAACAAGAATTGCCCAACACCAACGAGGAATAATTGCTAATTTAACATCAATTAATTGAAATTCAAATGCCACAGAATATGTATTCATAATATTATTACAAATTAATGAAATATAAAGAATAACCACAACAAATGATCCAAACTTTCCCCATGGTTTAAATACTTCATTAATTAATCCACCAACCCCAAACGTATTATAGGCATCAGTCCATGGTGGATAACTATAAGCTATTACACCACAAAGTGTACCGGGAATAGCAACAAAAGTAGTTGGGATTGTTATACCTAAGAAAGTAATTAAGAATACTTGATAACTTGAAGTTTCTTCTGGAAATAATATATAATAATCTGAGGCTCCCGAACCCCAAGTAGCCGTAATACTATAACCTAACGTAAAGAATGATAACCAATTACCTCTTGTAGTTAAGGACGAATAACCTAATTGACTGATTAATTCATTAGTTTCATGAATGTAGTTTAATCTTTTGCATACAACAATATAGAATAATATAGTTGCAATAAATAATGGTACTGCCATTAAAGTTTGAAATTTTAAAACAACTCTAATTCCAAAAATTGCAATGATTAAACTAATTATAGATATAATAACAATACCAACCGATAGAGGTATATTGTGATTTATGGCTATTAAGATTTGTCCACCTAATACACAATTTACAACTGACCAACCAATACCACCAATAATACAAATAATTGAGACAAATTTAACTCCCCATTGACCAAATAAAAATCTTGCTCCTACCATTTGTCTACATCCTGATTTTGGACCCATTGTTGAACAATAAGCAGGAACCAAACAACCAATAATCATTGATAGCAAACCACTTACCAAACTATTTCTCAGATTTAAACCGAATAAGAAGGTTGATAAGAAAAATGATGACATGGATGTTAATCCACCACAAGCTGAGAACCATAAACCTATAACATGAACAAATTGATAATATTTAGGTTTAGAAGCTGCCAATTGTCTTCTTTCTTCAGGGCTAACTCGTTCAATTCCTCTAGTTTCTATTCCAAAATTATCTAATTTATAAATCCAAGTAATATATTTTGATTGCAAATTAATTGAAACTGATTGATCTTCAGATATCAGTTCCACTTTTTCAGGAATTGACTCAATTTTTGAATTACCCATAGTGATAATGTCTCAATTGAATTATTTACATCTTTTAAATTGTATTTTAATTGTGTTAAATCTCAATATATATATATACTTCAATTATATAAATTTAATATCTCACAGCGAAGACTTGTAAGCGCATATACCATAAAACGGCAAATTTTAATATATATAGAACTATAAGTATAAATATACCACCAATTGGACGTCAAGATTAATTGTATTCTATTCATGAAAATAAAATGTAAGTATCATCATCATTAAGAAATGTCAAATATAATAGATATACTTATTGCTAAACATCAAGATAAATTTCAAGAATCAATTTCTCATCCTTTAACCAATGAATTATGTCAAGGTACTTTACCAGATTATAAATTATTCACATATTTAGTTCAAGATCTTAAATTCTTTCAAATAGGTTTAAATTTATTTGGTAAAGTATTAACATTATGTGATGATCCTAAATCTTCCATTGTCCTTGGTAAACAAATTGGATTTGTTTCTAATGATGAAAATGATTATTTCTTTACTTGTTTAAATGAAATTCAAAGGTCTAATAAACAAGAATTAAATCAAAAAGTATCCAAAATGTTAGATGATTCGATCACATTGCCAGCAGTTCAAAAGTATCTTGATTTCCTTAATTATTTAATTTTTGATTGTAAACTGTACATTGAATTAATTACATTTATGTATGTAATGGAGAAAGTTTACTTAGGTTGGGCAGAATATAATGCAAAAAGAATTCCCGCAGAATTAGAATACAAATATAAAGAATGGATTATATTACATAGTGGCCCTGAATTCACTAAATGGGTTGAATTCTTGAAGGAAGAAACTATAAGAGTAGTCAAAAATGAAGAAGATACTAAAGTATGCGAAACAGCATTTGTTACCGCTTTAAATCATGAGATTGAATTCTTTAATGCTTGTTATGATTATAATGAATAATTCATTAATATAGGGCATGCCCTAATGAAACTCATCTGGGAGAAATTATTCTTTCTAATTTTTTTTAAAATGAATCAATTTTTGTATATACTATATTCTTTTTACTATATACAAGAAACATAGAAAATCATAATTACATTACTTATAAAGGAAACCTAACCAAGATTCCTTTCTTTTTTCTCTCTCTGCTTGAGGGATGAAAGCATCAACATGTTGTCTAATCTTTTGAACCCCTTCCTTTGCATCGGCTTCTCTACCTATAACATCCACAAAGTTTCCTTCTGGATCCATTAAATAAAAAAAGATCGAATGATCAACTAAATAATCTTGACCTTCTTTAATATCAGGTGGAGTTGAAAAATAAACTCTGTATTGCTTACATGCCTTCTTAATATTTTCATAACTACCAGTTAAACCTTTAATTGAAGGATGGAAATCATCTAAATATTGTTTGATGATTTCAGGAGAATCACGAGCAGGATCACAAGTTATGAATATTGGTAATAATTCAATTCCATCCTTTGATTTTAATTCATCTATCATATCACCTAATTTATCTAATTCATCAGGACAAACATCTGGGCAATGAGTAAAACCAAAATATATTATGGAGAATTTATTTTGTTCATTCTTTAAATCTAAATCAGTGAATGGTTTACCTTCTTCATCAATTAAGTTGAAAGGACCTCCAATTAATGGTTTACCATAACTTCTCTTTGATTCAACTTCTTTTTGAAGTCTTAATCTTTCCTTTTCCTTTGCAAAAAAGTATGATGCACCACCACCTAATACAAGTAATAACATAACTGCTTTCCAGGAGGCAAATTCAATACTATTTCCTGCGCGGTATTTCTTAGCTGAAGCAGAACCACCAATGACAACTCTACTTAAAGGTCTTTTACCTGGTTTAGTAGGTGTACTTTTCGTATCCTTGTTTGAATCGTTAAACCTTACAAAGGAAGAACTTAAAAAACGCTTTGAAACTGGCAACACTGAAGCTCTTAACACGGGCAAAGGTGACCGTGTGGATACCAATGAAAGTCTTCTTAACATCATTGCTTTTGGAATTTAGTTTTGATTAAATAATAATCAATTTCAAAGTCCGTACATACTCTATATGTCACTGTCTCAACCAAAGCTCACCACCAGACAAAAAAAATAAAAACATCTCATTTTCTGTGTACAGGAATTTGAAAAATTTCCACTTGGGTCTCCTTCCTTCTTATACTAGTTATCATACAAGTAATAATGACTACTAAGGATAGAATAAAGGATTTATTAGATTGGTCAGAGGCTCATAATGCTAAGATAGCCTCAAACCTTGAGTTCAAAGTGATTTCTGAAGGGAATATTGGTGTCTTTACTCAAGCAAATGAGAAAGTTGCAAATGAAGATGATCAAATTAAATTGCCATTGAATTTAATCATAACTTTACAAACTGCTATTGATTATTTTAATAAGGAGGATGAAGGAGATTCATTTGAAGAGATTGCACAAAGAACTTCTAATATTAACTCATTATTAAAATTATACTTAAGTAAGGAAAGAAGTAATAAAGAATCCTTTTATAAACCATATTTGTCCTTATTGCCCAGTTTATTACAAATAAATTCACCATATACTTGGAATTCAAGTGATAAGGAATTATTAAAGGGTACTAATTTGGGAAACTCCTTACAAGAAAATATGAATCAATTGATTGAAGAATGGTGGCAAGTTATAAATTTAATTCCTGGTACTATTAATAAACCTACTTCACATTTTATAAATATGAAATTTTATTATGAATATAAGTTTTATAAGAATGATGATTACTATAACTATTTTAATCAAGAAAATGCCAATATTGAAAATTGGACAAGTTTTCCAAGCTATTTATGGTCATCTTTAATCCTTAAATCAAGATCCTTCCCTAGTTATTTATTAAAAGAAACAACCAAACGAGATATCAAACAAGATGAGGCTATGCTATTACCATTAATTGATCTCTTAAATCATAATCCAAAATCACAGGTAAACTGGATAGTTGATTCAGAATATTTCAATTTCAAATCTGATAATCATAGTGGAGGAGAATTGTTTAACAATTATGGTATGAAAGGAAATGAAGAATTATTATTAGCTTATGGGTTTGCTATAGAAAATAACATAGCTGATTCCGTTGCTTTAAAGATCAAAATCCCATTAGATTTAATTGAGGAAATTCAAAAATTTGGTATTAAATTACCAACGATCCATGATTATACTAGTTCTGTTATAAGAAAAGTCAAGGAAGAAGAAGAAAAAGAAGAAGACGAACAAAAGAATGATTTTGAAAATGGAATAATATTCTTCATAACTAAAGATAATTTGCCTGATAATTTACTTGAAACGTTCCAATTTTTAATCAAGAATCGATGGGAAAATAATGAAATTACCTTAAGAATGAAATTAGCAGGATTGAATCATTTAAGAACAGCTTTAGAAAGTAAAATGAATTTATTGAATACAAAAGTTCCAAGCAAAAGTTCAAATTACAAGAATATTAAGGTATATATTGAATCACAAATTTCAATTTATCAATCAAATATTAAAAAGATTAAACATTTAGAAAAACAATTAATAGCGGATAACAAATCAAGTTTAATAAGCTTGAAGACAGTATATAAGAAAGATATTAAATTTAAACAATCATTATTGATTAGTTTTGGATTTTCAAGTTATCAATCAATATTAGAATCAGAATTTCAAGATCAAGCTTGGTTATTATATTTATTGAGATGTTTTAATAGAGATGAATATATTAAGAATAAAGAAGAAGATGAAGATAATGAAAATTATTTACCAATTTGGATTCAACAAGATTTTATTAAATTAAAACAAGAAATTAAAATCTCAAATGAAGAAAATTTACAATATCAACAAATTTATCAAAATTTAATACCAGAACTTAATCAAAATATTCCTGAAATTTATAATAAAGGGGATTGGACCATACAAAATTTCGTTTATAGTGCCAAATTATTAGATATTATTGGATTTGTAAGGGGTAAAGATCAAGAATGTATATTAGTTAGGCATTAGATAAAAATCTATATAAAATAGACATATATAGTCATTTTTAAAACAAGAATTGAAATTTATAAGGAACTTAATCTTCTTTAATACCACCTCTACCACTGACTTCGGCACTTTCAACTGATTGTTTATCAGTTTTAACTTCACCACCACCAGTTAAGGCTTGCATAAAACCTGGAGCAGCTTTAAATGGTCTCTTTAAATCACCAGTAGTTTCAGCACCAAAAAGATGGATTTTAACAATATTTGCTTCTAAAGCAGACTTGACGGAAGAAACAGATTGCATAACTAATGGATTAGTATATTTCATATAAATATGCATAACACCCATCATTGCAACACCACTAAAGATACCTTTAATTTGAGAATCAACTTGTTGTAAATCATATTCTTTAACGGTAGTAACGACAGCCTTTGGTTCTGTTTCACCACCAAATGCATTAGCTGGTTCAACGTATTTCAAGGTGGTTAAATCATTCTTAGCATTAATTTTAGCTCTAACAAGTAAATAAATTGCTAAAGCAATAAGTTGACAAGAAGCGTAACCAACTCTAACGTAAAATAAAATATCTGGGTTTTCCAAGTCTAAACGACGAGAAACTTGCATCATGACAAGCATGACAACAATGTTGGTGACAGCTGGATTCATCTTGGATAAACTGATAAAGTAATATTATACAAGAAGAAGAAGAAAAAGATAGCAGAAATTGATTATGGTTTCTTTCATTTTTTTTTTCAAATGGTCGGTCAAAAAAAAAAAAAAAAAAAAAAGAAATTTTTTTTTTGGTCGTTCAAACTTGGCAGCGAAAATTTTACACTTCTCGAAGCTTATAGAATTTTTTATTTTAATTGGGTAAAGATAAGTAAAATATGACTGCAAAATATAAATTTTATATATATACATAAATATATCAACAGAGTAAACATCTTTTTATTTATTTATTTTAGTAACCAGTGTCTTCATCTTCGTATGAGACATCACCAAACTCCCAACATCCAGAATGTTGAGATTTAGCCTTCGATTGTACTGTAAGTAATCCCTTAACATAGTCTTTGACAATTTCTTTAACATTTTTGGAGTCAACTATACCCCAACCTTCTTTAATCAACTGTTTATTTATAGTATACTCAGGATCAGATAATGATTGTTCAGAATCGTACAAGATTCCATCATATTCAACTCCAGAAGTAGTCGATGGTAAGGCACTAATAACTAATTTCTTATCAAACGTTAAATCTTCTAATGCAAATATAGCATTTGTCAAATAATCAGTGGGTTTGGTTGGTGGTAATCTTATATTTTGTAATACAGCAGTATGTGCAAATGTTGGATAAGCTTGTAAATTAAATTTAGTTGGTAAAGTTCTTAAGGAACTTAATGAAACTTTATCGATATTACCAAAATCTAAATGTTTAACGTCATATTCTCCAGTACTTTTATCATAACCTAAGACTTTAGCACGATAATATTTCCCATTGTCATTAAATTTTGCAGAAACTAAATCATTCTTTTTAGGTGGTCTAGTTAAATTAAATGGTAAATCAATTGATGCATTACTAGCTGATACTGTTTGAGCATGAAATTGATTAAATGACAATTTAAATTCATTAAACTTCTTAACAGTAGTTGAATCTAATAAATGAAATGAAATTATACCTGAATCTTGACTAATATCAACAACTTCAATATCAAAGAATTTAGGTTTAATAACAATATTAAGTTCAGCAGTTTTAGCAGCAATCTGCTCTAATTCTTCAGATTCATCATAATTTGACCAAACTCCCTTCTTACTGGATTTAGCAGCTTCTTCGGCTTTAATTAAATCATTTGCAAATGGATTTGCATTAACGGCTAATTCATGGATCTTAATTAATCCTTGTTCTAATAATGAAACTTGAATTGGAACCAATGAATTTGTATTAGGATATAAATTACCTACAAATGAACCTAATTTATCAATATCATAGATTTCAAATTCAATTCCATTTCTTTGTAAGAATTTCTTATTCAAAAATTTTATACCTTTATCGCCTAAAGTTTCGGATTTTTCATTAGTTAATCCTCCCAAAATTAAAGTTAATTTAATACCTTCTTTGGGATTAAATAATTTAACACGATTAATCGACGAAACAAATTCAATATAATATCCACCGGATATTCTTCCCTTTTGTTTAAATCCATTAAAGAAAGTTTTAGCTTTGGTAACATTTTCAGAAGCATCAATAATTCTATTACTAACTGTTAAAACTTTGTCTAAATTAGTAGTATAAATACCTTTGTTAGCAGCTTTCTTTTGTTCTTCTTCAAGTTCAATTAATTTATCCCAATTATGAGATCTTTCATGACTGGTAGCTTTATTATGTCTTATAACTGTTGCCCAACCATTTTCAATAATTAATTCACTTAAATCACTGGCTCCAAATTTGAAACTAATTAAAAATCTAGAATCAAATTTTAATTCTTTATTTTCCTGTCTAAGTCCATCAATATAAATTGATCCACTCTTTCCAATAACTTTTGATCTAACAAATTCACGAGCAGTAGAAACTAAAGCTTGCTTTTTTAATGGATCAGAAGTTATGGTACTATCATTAGGCTTTGGGGCTCTGATAGATGCCAATTGAACTGTTAATTCTTCATCATTACTTAATCTAATAACCAAAGTATCAGCACTAATAATTTTGGCAATTGTAACATTATCAACTGTAATACCAGGTTTTAATGATTTTACTGGTGATACAATAGCTGGGGTGGTTGAAGAAGATTTATTGGTAGGGTTGGCATATAATCCCTTAGCTAAAGCTTTAGCAGTTTGTTCAGCTTTTCTATATTTAACCATAGTAGTTGATCCAATTAAAGTTGATTGCCAATCAAGAATTTCACCATAACCTAATTCTAAAGATTTTTCAATAATATCATTACCTGATGGATGATGTACAATCCCAATTGGTAAACCTGAAGTTTGATTTTCTCCAACAATACTAATAGTTAATTCAGCTTTGGTGGTTAATAATTTTTCTTCAACAAAAGCTTTAGCTTGTTGACCTACTTTAGTGATTGAAGCAGATTGGGTAGTATCATCAGTTCTAGGAGTTTTAATACCAGCTAATAAGATTGAACTAACAAAGTGTTGATTATTATTGATAATAATTCTACCAATTATTCTATCCCCACTTATGACTTTTTCAACAATTAATTTTAAAGGATATTTTTGAGATTTTTTAATAATATTTTCATTCAATGATTCAATTACACTAACTTCACTTGATTCAGTGGCCCAAACACCTAAACTCTTTAATTTAGCTCCATTTTCAATTTCTTTTAAATCATAATAAATATCACCTTCATTTTCATTAAAATTATCTTTTAATTTAATTAAACCTTGTTCTAATAAATATCCAATCAAAGATTTGAAAATTGGGGCTTGAATATCACCGAATTCTCTACTTGTAGTTGGATTCTTAAAATTAACTTTAAATTTAATTTCTTTTCCAATTAATAAATTTCTAAGGTATTCTTTTGATTCAAAGGTATCAGGTGCTCTAACGTAAGATAATGTAAGAATTCTTTCAGGAGCAGGAAATTGACTGGTTTTAGAAGGAACTAAAACAACTGTATCACCACTGAGAACATTCTTAACCTTAGCTACGAAATAAGACATTTTTATTATTGAATTTTAAAAATTAACCTGATTTAAAAAAAGTTGATCTAGTTTGGAAAAGTTGGGAAATTTTTCAATAAAAAATTGTTTCGCTGTTCCATATTCGGCGAGATAAAATTATGAATGATTCCACACTTTTTATTATTAACTAAATATCAATCACAAGACTATAAAACTATTAGCTAATATATACTGGTATATACTAACTATTAATCATTTTTGTCATTAATTGTACTATAAACACTTATCTATACATATGGCGCCACGTTCAACTGCTCAAAAGAGACTCTTGAAAGAATATCAACAACTCTCAAGAGATCCACCACCTGGAATTATAGCAGGTCCAATAACTGAAAATGATTTATTTAAATGGGAATGTCTTTTAGAAGGTCCATCAGATACTCCTTATGAATATGGCGTTTTCCCAGCTGTTTTACTGTTTCCAAAGGATTATCCTTTAAGTCCTCCCGCATTAAAATTCGATCCTCCTTTATTACATCCAAATATTTATGCGGATGGTACGGTTTGTATATCAATCTTACATGCTCCAGGTGAAGATCCTAATCAATACGAAAGACCTGAAGAAAGATGGTCTCCTGTACAAAGTATTGAAAAGATTTTATTAAGTGTTATATCAATGTTAGCTGAACCAAACCCTGAAAGTGGGGCAAACATTGACGCTTGTAAGTTATGGAGAGATAATAGAGAAGAATATGATAAACAAATAAGGACTCATGTTAAGAAAGCTTTGGGATTTTGAGTTTTGCAAGGGTACATCAATTAAAGTGATTATTAATATAAATATATATATATATAACCGCCTTCACATTTTAATATAGATTTGGGACATTTTAAATACTGTAAGCTATAGAAGTTCTTTAATTTCATGAACTTCATCTCATATATTTAATCCATTTTTATCATCACATTTACTCTCATCATATCTGTAGTACCTTCTGTATCGTATATACGCACTTTAAAAATAGAATTGATAATTTTATTATAACCATTTTTTAAAGATCATAGAATGAGTGAGGATCCTAGACTAGTACAAGTGGTCATAATAGGAGGTGGGATATCAGGATTAAAGGCCGCTCATACATTAATCAATGATCCATCAACAAAATTAAGCCCTCAAGATGTTTTAGTACTCGAAGCTCAAGATAGATTAGGTGGTAGAATTTTAACTGATACAACACTGTCAAAGTTAGGATACAATTATGATCTTGGAGCAGCATGGTTTCATGATTCACTTACCAATATAATATTGCAAGAGTCGATCGACGAAAATTACCCAGATAATTTCGACCTATTGAAAGATACTTATTACGACGATAAAGATGCCAAAGTATATTCAGAAGATGGTCATATTGATTTGATTAATACTAAGATCAATCGTGTTTATGAAGATCTAGAGAAATTCATAGAATTATACTTTTATAATGATATTGAAGAACCAGATATATCACTACAAGAAATAACCAACAGATTCTTTAAAAAATATCATTCAATATTAACTGATGAACAGAAAAAATATTGCTCGTTATTAATTCGACATTTTGAATTATGGTACGGAATTACATGGGATAAAATTAGTGGAAAATATTCGATTATGGATCATCATGGTAGAAATTTATTAAACAAGAAAGGATATGGCTACATTATAGATAAATTAACCAGAGATATAAGTCAAAATTCTATATTATTGAACACTCAAGTGAGAACAATTAATAGATCAAACAAGGAATATAACAGAAAACTCTCAATAGAAACTACCAAAGGATTAAAAGTATATTGTAATTATGTTATAGTAACTGTCCCCCAAAGTATCTTGCAATTGAATGAAACAAATTCTCCATATAGTATAATATGGAAACCACCTTTACCGTTAAATATCAAAGATGCTTTAAACCTGATACATTTTGGAGCATTAGGTAAGGTGATATTTGAATTTGACTCGATATGGTGGGAAAAAGAAGAAGATAGATTTGAAATCTTAGCGTCTGAAACTCAACCTAAGAATCCACCATCTGACCCTCTTAATTCACCCCCATCTCCATTTACTTATCCTGCCCATATTATAAATTTCGCTGCTGTACATCGAGATAAATTATCAAAAGGAAGTAGCTTATTGATATTGACCCAGTCACCACTAACGGAGTACTTAGAGTCACATTCCAAAGTAGAGGCATGGAATTATTATAAACCAATGTTAGAAAAACTAGTAACGAATGGCAATGTCATTTCTGACCCTATAAATACTATTATAACAAGCTGGACAACAAATCCATTCATCAGAGGTTCATATTCAGCAGTTCACACTAATGATGATCCATCGGAGTTGATTATTCAATTATCCGGCGAATTCGACAATACTGGTTTGATAGGTGATAAAAATATAAGGTTTGCTGGAGAGCATACTATCCTGGATGGGGAAGGTTGTGTTCATGGTGCCTATGTCAGTGGCGATAAACAAGCCAAGTATATATTAAATGATATTAACGGATAGCAATAAATATTTAGAATACTTATTCAGTTCTAGAATGTTCTAGTACCTTCTTTTAGTAAACAAATTTTTGCAACACTATAAAATTTTTAATCATGTGATTTCAATTTTTTTTTTTTTTGCTTCATCGAAATTTTTTTTTAGCATTTATATATATATACCCTTACTTATCTTTCAAAGGGTTAAAGGAAAATTGTTCCAAATTTGATAGAAAATAACACTATAGAACATCATGACTACTAAATTTGATGCTGAAAATGCCGACAACTTGGAAGATATTGAAAAGCAATTTGCGGTTAAGGCAGTTATGCAAGCAGAAACTTATTGGGGATTATTAGAAAAGATTCCTGGTTCAAAATTAAAATTAACCAAGCATGACGACGAAATTTATGAAAAGCTTTTAGAAGACTTCCCAGAATTTAAAGATCCAAAAAATGCTGCTATAATATCGGAAGCCGATATGAAAAGTAAAGAAGGTAAAGCCAAATGGAGAGCATTCTGTGATAAATTCAAAGAAATTGAAGATTATAACTTTGGTACTTTGTTACGAACAAATACTGCTGATTATTATACTCAAGAAGGTACCATATTTGCTGTTAGAATACAATTTTATGCTATTGAAATTGCTAGAAATAGATATGGTTTAAATGATTGGGCTACCTTAAAAAAATAAATAGATAAAATTCATCCAAGGACTAAAATGGTCTTTGATCGACTTCTTAAGTTATTATAGATGCTTATTTATTCACTTATACAATTTATTCTATAAGTTTTCATCCCTTGTATATTTAGTTTTTCTTTTAATAATGTATATTGTAATAATCAAGATTTATTAGAAAAAGTTATAGTAAATTTGTAAGAAGATGCTTCCTTGTAGTCATCATACAGCTTACTACTTACTGACTAGAGAGATCTCTTATCTTAGTATATACATTTTATAATGTATACTTGTTAAGCATCGTCTAACTAATTATGCAATATTCCAATTTTTTTGTATACAGTCCGATCAAAAATCAACAATCACACGAAATTAAAAAAAATCGGGGAATCATGCTATTGAAAGCAATAGTGATTTCTACAATAATAGTATCATATAACTCATCTAGTTTCGTGAATAAACAAGCGGTCAATCTCATTACTCACCATCTATCAACTTCAGGGAAGAGAGATTGAATTGCATTATGAATAATCTCAGGTCGCAGACGACAAGTATCAAGAGTTATTCTCAAAATGGGAATCAACTGAATCAAAGCTGGTCACAACAGCAGTCACAGCAAGGACAGCAGTCGCAGCAGCATCAATTGAATAATAATAATTTACCAACAACACTGATAAACCCGGCGTCCGCTAATACTGCTGCATACACTTTGCCAGGAGTGATAAATTATTTAACTTCTGAGTTTACCAATTTAGAAAGATTTAAAATAATGACTAACTTGGAAAAATCTGAAATGAAATATAAAATAGTGCAATTGCAAGGTGAGGTAAGTTCCCTAAAGTTTATAAATGGTAAACAGAAGACGAGAATAGAACAATTGGAAGAAGAAATTCGAAATCTAAAGCCAACAGCAACTACTAATGGTTCATCAAATAAATCCACTGATGAAAAATTAAAACAATTATCACCATCACCACCGTCATCCTCAGCTATTCCTGAAGTTGATTTACAACTAATAAAGGATTCAAGAGATCATTTTACTAAAAGTATGACCGAAATTATAAAGTTATTTAAGATTCCAAATAGTCAAAATAGTATTAATGCTCTTGATATTCCTGACTTCAATGATAATAATAATGAATTTGATGCGTTGTTGGAAAGATTTACGCGTAGTAATCGTTCAACTATTAAAGATCATGGACTAGACTATGCGAATGAATTATCAAACAATTCTACCTCAACAAAACGTTCGCATAAAAACAAGAGTTCAATAACTGCCAAATTTTTTGAAGAAAGCGATAATCATTCACCGCCAATCAAACCATCATCCCATTCCAATGCACCTAAATCAAAGCTTCCTGATCCTAATGAAGTTGAAAGTAATGGTAGTAGTCCTACTAGCGATGATTATTTTAGAACATTGGATCCTTCAACTTCAAGCGATAATGATATTTCAGAGGAAAGCGATGCTGAAACTGTGATATATGATGATGCTTATGATCCACCATCACATATGCAAGTTCAAGATATTGTAAGTAAAGCATTTAAGCATGACAATTTTACGATAGCAATACTGGAATCATCAGGTGGTAAACAACATTCACTAATAGTTAAAGATGGGAATGAAATAATTCAGAGTTCCGAGATAAGTTTATCTAATTGTGGGTTTGATAAAATCGTTGATATATTCCCGGTATTTGTAAATAATGAATCTCAAAATACATTAATTATAATAAGCAGGGAAGGAATTATTATATCATTTGATTTAATTAGTAAAGAAGAAAAGGTAATTCATAGTTTAGGTAGTCACATTTCAGAAATTCGATCAAGTGAATGGATAGAATTTGATCATAAATCTTCACCTGTAAGTAAGACTTATGGATTAGCATTAATTGGCAATAATAGTCAAGGTAAACTTCTAGTCATAGTAGCTCAAATTATTCATGATATTACAGCAAAGAAAACAGAATCAAAGATTATTGGAAGTTTTAATAAGAGTTTCCTTTCAGGTAAAGCAGCACCTGTTAAGAATATAGAGATATCTTTCCAAGGATGGTACACAAATAAAAACAATGGTAATGGTAATGGCACCAACAGCAGCAACAACAACAACAACAACAATAATAATAATAATAATAATAATAATAATTCTACAAGCACCACTAATAATAATAAGCTACCGCCATCGCCAAAGGTTAAGAAAAATGAAAGGGGTAATGTAACTTGTGATGATGTATCATTAGCTCCATACCATTTATTATTCAAGATCAATGATGAGATAAAAGAATTAAATCTTGTACTGAAACTGCTTTCAAAGAAAGAAAATGTTGCTAAATAATAATAATGATAATAATATTTGTTATCATAATTTATTAACAGGCTTAAAGAAAACTAAACAAGATAAAAAAAATATGCATATTTAGATTGGATAGGTTTGTCTAAAAATATTTAAATAAAATATTATATTCAAGAAAATACTAAGTAGTGATAATATGTATGAATTGCGGTTGGTTGGTGTAGTTGATGTGACGAAATATTTATGTATGAATATTGAAAAGTTATTTAAATTTATAAGTTGATAGATTTTTGGAAAGCAGATTTGGACAATTTACTTATACTGATAAACCTATTGAATCATTTTTGATGGTAATATGAAAAAATCCAATAACCAGTTTGAAAACTCTTTGCAAATGGCACCAGTTGGTATGAAGAAAGAATAAAAACACTGGTATGAATAAATAATTTTGGTAAAACTATTTTTAAATCTACTGCTACACGTTGCAAAAAAAGAAATAAAAAAAACATCTGTGCGGCTCAAAAAAAATTTATCTGAGAAGAAAAAATTTTCCTAATCAATTTTTAAAGAGCAGAGTATATTTATTTATTATCGTTAGTTTTCTTTTTCCTTTTACAAGTCAATTCATCTTAAACTTTCATAGTATCACTTGTCATGTCTAACTTTGATGACTTCTTAAAGAAGCAGCAAAATGCTTTGAAGCCAAAGGGTTACGTCTATAAGAATTCGGGTAATCAAAATCAGAATCAAGGTAATAATTTCAATAATTATAATAATAATAATAATAATTACAACAATAACAATAACAGAGGTTACAATGCTAGTAGCTTACGCTCAAGTTCTTCCCTCAATACACCAATTGAGTCATTACCAAACAGTGGAACTGCCACACCCAGAAGTCCTGATGCCAATGCTTCTACTACTTCATTAACATCTCTTACTTCAGCTTTAAGTAAATTAAATGTTGCAGGTGGTCCATTTCAAGAAAATTTAAGTAATATCGAACAAGCCACCAAGATTGGAGAAGTAAGGCCAGAAGTTGAAGGTATTGTTGATACCATTGCCAACGAAGCTTCTCTTTCAGTTATTAGTGAATGGAAGTTATTAGATATAATTAAATCATTAATTAAACCAAAGAATTCTCCGTTAGTTAGAGAATCAGCTTTATTAATTATTCAACAATTAGCTATGAAATTTGGTGGTCAAACTCCAAAAGAATCTTATTTAATACAATTTTTCCCAATTGCATATGATGCATTTGCTGATAAAGATAGAAATATTGTTAAGGCTGCTAAAACTGCTATTGATTCATTATATGGGATATATCCAGTTGAAGCCTTAGGTTCAATTTTCCTTGATGATTTATTAAGATATTTAGCATCATCTGCTAAATGGAATTCAAAAATCGCTGCTTTAACAACTTTTGATAAATTAATTGAAGAAGTTCCAGCTGATTTATTAGAATTAACTTTTGTTAGAACTGTTCCTGTCTTAACTGATTTATCTACTGATTTTAAACCAGAATTAGCTAAACATGGTTTAAATACTTTAAAGAATTTTGTTAAAGTTTTAGATAATTTAGATTTACAAAACAAATATGATTTGATTGTTCAAACTTTAGCTGATCCAACTAAAGTACCAGAATGTATTAAGAATTTATCATCTGTTACATTCGTTGCTGAAGTTACTGAACCTGCTTTATCTTTATTGGTTCCAATTTTAGATAAATCTTTAAAAATGTCTTCTTCATCAAATGAACAATTAAGACAAACTGTTACAGTTACAGAAAATTTAACAAGATTAGTTAATAATAAAAGAGAGATTGAAAATTTCATTCCAATTTTATTACCAGGGGTTAAAAAGGTTGTTAATAATGCTTCATTACCAGAAGTTAGAGAATTAGCTACCAAAGCTTTAAATGTTTTACAGGATGCTGAAAATGAGCATAGTGATGGTAAATTCCATGGAAGATTGACTTTAGAGCAAGCTCAAGAATTTTATTTTGTTGCAGGATACTCGAATGTTGTTGAAAGTTTAAATCTCACTACTGAACTTGAAAATAATTATTTATCTCATGTATTACAAGCTGATGCTAATGTTAATGATTGGAAACGATTAGAAGAATATTTAAATTTACTTGTTGTTGTTTCATCAACTATAACTCAAGACCAGAAATCAGAATATGTTAAAAAGGTTATACAAAATTTAAGAACATTATTTGATCCAGAATTAAAATCAAATGAAGATGATGATGGAACTATTGAAATTGTTAATGCTGATTTCTCATTAGCTTATGGTTCTCGTATGTTATTAAATAAAACTAAGTTAAGATTATTAAAAGGTCATAGATATGGTTTATGTGGTAGAAATGGTGCTGGTAAATCAACTTTAATGAGAGCCATTTCTAAAGGTCAATTAGAAGGGTTCCCAAGTCCTGATGAAGTTAGAACTTGTTTTGTTGAACATAAATTACAAGGTTCAGAAGGTGATATGGATTTAGTTACATTTATTGCATCAGATGCTGAATTAGAAGGAATTGAAAGATCTCAAATTCAACAAGCTTTATTAGATGTTGGTTTCCCACAAGATAGATTAGAACAAAATGTTGGTGCCTTATCTGGTGGTTGGAAAATGAAATTGGAATTAGCCAGAGCCATGTTAATGAAAGCAGATGTTTTATTATTAGATGAACCTACTAATCATTTAGATGTTGTAAATGTTAAATGGTTACAAGATTATTTAGTTGAAAATACTGAAATCACTTCATTAATTGTTTCACATGATTCCGGTTTCTTAGATGCTGTCTGTACTGATATTATTCATTATGAAAATAAAAAATTAGCTTACTATAAAGGTAATTTATCTGAATTTGTTAAAGTTAAACCAGAAGGTAAATCATATTATACTTTAACTGATTCTATGGTTCAAATGCATTTCCCACCTCCAGGTATTTTAACTGGGGTTAAATCAAATACTCGTTCTGTTGCTCGTATGAGTAATGTTACATTTGCTTATCCTGGTGCTGCAAAACCATCATTAAATAATGTATCATGTTCTTTATCTTTATCTTCCAGAGTTGCTATTGTTGGTCCAAATGGGGCTGGTAAATCTACTTTAATTAAATTATTAACTGCCGAATTAGTTCCAAATGAAGGATCTGTTGAAAAACATCCAAATTTAAGAATTGGTTATATTGCCCAACATGCTTTACAACATGTTGAACAACATAAAGAAAAAACTGCTAATCAATATTTACAATGGCGTTATAAATTCGGTGATGATAGAGAAGTTTTATTAAAAGATTCTCGTAAAATTTCCGAAGAAGAAAAAGAACAAATGGCAAAAGAAATTAATGTTGAAGATGGTAGAGGTCCAAGAGCTATTGAAGCTATTGTTGGTAGACAAAAATTAAAGAAATCTTTCCAATATGAAATTAAATGGAAATTTTGGTTACCAAAATATAATTCTTGGGTTTCAAGGGAAGTTTTATTAGAACATGGATTTGATAAATTAGTTCAAAAATTCGATGATCATGAAGCTTCAAGAGAAGGTTTAGGTTATAGAGAATTAACCCCATCAGTCATTAGAAAACATTTTGAAGATGTTGGTTTAGATGGTGATATTGCTGATCATACTCCAATGGGTTCATTATCTGGTGGTCAATTGGTTAAAGTTGTTATTGCTGGTGCTATGTGGAATAATCCACATTTATTGGTTTTAGATGAACCTACCAATTATTTAGATCGTGATTCTTTAGGTGGTTTAGCTGTTGCTATTAGAGAATGGACTGGGGGTGTTGTTATGATTTCGCATAATAATGAATTCGTTGGTGCATTATGTCCAGAACAATGGCACGTTGAAAATGGTCAAGTTGTTCAAAAAGGTACTGTCAATGTTGATTCTTCTCGTTTCGAAGACCAAGGTGGTGATTCCACTGATGGTTCAGCTGCTCCTTCTCGTTCTTCAACTCCTGTTCCAAAGAGAGCTGATGATGATGATTCTCCAGCCAATATTAAAGTTAGAACTAGAAAGAAGAAGATGACTAGAAATGATAAGAAACTTCAACAAGAAAGAAGAAGATTACGTCATATTGAATGGTTAAGTTCTCCAAAGGGTACTCCAAAACCAATTGATACTGATGAAGAAGAAGATTAGTTAATTTATTTATTTATCAAATTTGTACTTTATAGACCTAATACTAATAATAATAATAATAAAAATATTTTTGCAACTGAAAAATAATGTCGCGAAGCTAATTGTTGTGTATTATTATTTTGTCGCTTAAGTAAATGTCGCACTTTTTAGTTAAGTGAGAGAAATATTGGAAGGCAAAATAAATTTGAAAAACTGGTCGATTTAATATGGTTTTAATAATTTCTATTACAATCCATTGATTAATTAATATTTATATATAATTCTTATTATTTGAAGTTAAAACTGTGAACTGAAATATTGGATTCACCTGAGAAGCTTGTCAATTTCATTTTAAGAAAGAAAGAAAATTCTGCATACCAATCTTCAAATTTATAATATCATAATAACAATATACAATGGCTGATAGGTACTCTTTTTCATTAACCACATTCTCACCAAGGTATGTATATCACATTCACCAATATTATTTTTATTTTTATTTTTATCCTTGATTTATTTAGTTTGACTTTATACTAACAATTTATTATAGTGGAAAATTAGTTCAAATTGAGTATGCATTAAATGCAGTAAAGCAAGGTGTAACTACTATTGGTATTAAATCAGCGAATGGTGTCGTACTTGCAACAGAGCGTAAAGCAAATTCCCCACTTATTAAAAGTGAAACCAATACAAAAGTTGAATTAATTACTCCAGATATTGGAATTACATATTCAGGTATGGGACCTGATTTCAGAGTACTTGTTGATAAAGCTCGTAAATTGGCACATACTAATTATAAAAGAGTTTATAATGAATATCCTCCTGTTAGAATCCTAGTTCAAGAAATTGCCAAAGTCATGCAAGAATCAACACAATCAGGTGGTATTAGACCATTTGGAGTATCATTATTAGTTGGTGGTTATGATCAACATTCAGATCAATTTCAATTATATCAAGTAGATCCAAGTGGAAGTTATTTCCCTTGGAAGGCTACTGCCATTGGTAAAACTTCAAATTCTGCAAAAACATTTTTAGAAAAAAGATGGAATGAAAATTTAGAATTAGAAGATGCAATTCACGTAGCATTATTGGCATTAAAAGAATCCGTAGATGGTGAATTAACAGGTGAAAACTTGGATATAGCTATAATCAGTGAACCTCAAGATCATTTATTAGGATTTAAAGGTACAAGTGCTGAAGGTCCAAGATATAAGAAATTATCGGCTGAAGAAATTAATGATAGATTAGATTCCTTGTAAATTTACATATTTAGAATCAAGAATAATTGATATCACAATTATAATAATCAGACTAATATATAAGTTTATAAAATATAAATAAAAATAAAAATAAGGTAATATTATAATTTATAATACTTGGGAAATTATTTCACGTGATTGAATTTTTTTTATAATAATTTTTTTTTAATGTATGGTTAATTTTTTTTCTTGCGAAGAGCATCTAAAGCTAGCTGCTAATTAAGTAGCATTAAAAGCATATAGAATAATAATAATAATAACTTGGAAGCCATGGCTGCTCGAAAGAATAAGAAGCCTTCTGCAAAGAGAAGCAGTTCCAGAAAGATATTGAATGCTTTCCAGATTGCTGAAAGAGCCGAGAACAATTCTGGAGATTCTGATTCACAGAATGAAGATGAATCCAATATTGAAGGAGGAGTTTTATTTGCCGGAAAGTTTCTTAAGAAACAAGGAGATGATGACGATAGTGGAGATGAAGAGTTTGAAGATGAAGAAATTGATTCTGACGAAGCCTTAGGATCAGATGATGATTATGATGTATTAAATTCAAAATTTTCACAGACAATAAGAGATAAAGCAAAACGAAGAAAATTACGAGAAAGTAATAAGCAAAGAGGAAAGGAATATGAAGAAAGCTCAGATGAAGATGAAGATGAAGGGTATTCCAGTATTGATGAAAGTCAACTAGTTACTCTTTCTGAAGCTTGGGATATGGATGATAAAGATTTAGAAAAATTTCAACAACTGGGATCCAAAAAGAATAATGATATTGTGTTGAATGATGATGCCTGGGAAACAGCTTCATCTGAAGAAGAAGAAGATGATGATGATGAATCAGAAGACGATGATGAAGATGAAAATGTTGACGACGAAGAAGACGAAGAAGATATATTCAAAAATGATTCAGAAGATATTGAAGATGAAAATAATGTCAATTTATCATCTACAGTATCTAAACTTCAAGCTAGTTTAAAGAAACCAGAAAGGGAAAGAAGAAAGTTAATAACCGAAACCATTGATGAAAATGAATTTAATTTACCAACCAATGGTAATAAGCTTTCATTAAATGATATGCTTGCAGCTGTTGATTCTAGTATTTCTAAAGACGCCATATTAATTGAAGAAGAATCAAGAGCCTTATCCGCACCGTTGCCTAAAAGAATTCAGCAAAGAAATGATAGGGCAGTTGCCTATGAAATTACTAAAGAAGAAGTAAGTAAATGGGAAGATACAGTTCAACAAAATAGACAAGCTGAAGTATTAAAATTTCCATTAAATCCAACTGTTAAACATAATGATTCTGCCAATACTTTTAAATCCGATAATATACCCACCAGTGAATTAGAGAAGAAAATCAATACTGTATTAGTTGAATCTGCATTAATTGATGAAAAGAAAGAATCTACATTTGAAGAAATTGCCATTTCAAAATTATCAGTCGAAGAAATGAAAAAGAGAACTGGAGAATTAAGATTAATGAGAGAATTGATGTTTAGAGATGAAAAGAGAGCCAAGAGAATCAAAAAGATTAAATCCAAACAATATCATAAGATAAAGAAGAAGGAAAGGTTAAGAAATGAAGAATTAGTGGAAGGAAGTGAAAGCGATGATGAAGATCATGATATGAAACGTGCTCAAGAAAGAATGTCATTAAAACATAAGACTCAATCACAATGGGCAAAGACCATGATTAAGAGTGGAATGTCAAAGGATGCATCCAGTAGAGGTGAATTAGAAGAAATGTTAAGACAAGGTGAGAAGTTAAGAAGTAAACAATTAGGTCATGAATATGGAGAACAAAGTGATGATGATATAAGTGATATTGAGAATGAATATAATCGAGATGATGAACAAGCTGAAGCCAATGAATTAATCAAGAATAAATTAGGTAAGGGAGTATTAGGAATGGATTTCATGAAAAATGCTGAAGAAAGAAGTAAACAAGAAAATTTAAAAGAATTAGAAGAATTAAGGAAACTTGAACAAGGAGGATATGAAGACGAAGATGATGAGAATAATATTGTTAACATAACGAAGAATCAAGGTAGAAGAGTATATACCCCAACTGCATCTGCCATTGAAGAAGATATCAATAAAATTAATCAGGAAACATTAAATGAAATAGCTGATGATGAATCCCACAATTTAACAAACAAATTAAGTAAGAAGTTTAATGTTGTTACCAATACCGTTAAATCAACTGAAAGGAATGTTGATCAAAAGAAAGTTACTGTCGAAGAAGAAGAAATAAATCCATGGTTAGTTGAGACTTCAGAACCAATTCAAAAATCTAATAAAGTAACTACTATAGATAAAGAATCATCGAAATTATCTAAAGCCGCCTTGAAGATCGCCAAAAGGGCCTCTAAGAAGCATAACAACAAGAAGAATGAAGATGATTTAACCATTGATATTGAAGAGACATTAAAAGTAACTGTACATGAAGATTCTGAAAATGAAGAAGAAGGTGAAGGAATTAAAGATAATGATAATCGAATGTTTAAACAGCAAGATTTAATTAAAGAGGCATTTGCAGGAGATGATGTTATTACTGAGTTTGAAATTGAAAAGAAACGTGTTATTCGTGATGAAGGTGATAAAGAACAAGATTTAACATTACCAGGATGGGGTGATTGGGCTGGAGGATCTAAAAAGAATAACAAGAAGAGAAAAATAATTAAAAAGATTGATGGGGTTGTTCAAAAGGATAAAAGAAAGGATAAGAATTTAAAGAATGTAATTATTAATGAAAAAGTTAATAAGAAAAATTTAAAATATCAATCTAGTCAAGTACCATTCCCATTTGAATCCAAAGAACAATATGAAAGATCATTAAGAATGCCAGTAGGTCAAGAATGGACTTCAAGAGAAACTCATCAAAAGTTAACCATGCCTAGAATCATCACTAAACAAGGTACTATTATTGATCCATTAAAAGCACCATTTAAGTAAATGAATTTTTATTTTATTTTTATTTTTAATTAAAGAATCTCTATATATATGTAAAATAGCCTTTTAATAGAAGACAAAACGCAGCTAGATAATTAATTAATTTATTAATCTTGTAACAAAATACCATTTCTAACTAACCAGTTCTTACCACTTAAGAAAACTCCATCAGGATCAGTTTCTTTTCTAACTTGATTAAATTTAATTAATCTCTCCCCAAACCAATCCTTCATAATGGGTTTAAAACCAATCATCGTATAAAAATCTTTACCTCCGAAATCCAATTGAGATTTTAAATCTTGAGGAGTTTCATGATCTCCCGATAATCCAATGAAATTCTTGGCCCAATGAGGTTTACCTCCATAATTAGATAAAATGTTCTCAAATATTTGAAACCATTCATGAGTTTTAACATTGGTTTTAAATGGTCTGTACATGGTAGCGTTGATGAATAAAGTTAATTGATTATTTGTAATATTTTCGGGACTGGAATACGGTAAAGTAGGCGAATTATCTAAATAAGGACGTAAATTATTTCCAATGATTGGACCGGCCAGAATTTTTGTACGATTTTTTAACCAACTTTTAGAAGGATATAATGAAGGTTTACCAGTTACATCCTCAATAAATGGTTCTTCAGTATAAGTAACATTTGAACATCTAACTTCAATTGGAGCATGAACAAAGAATCTTTTTTCAAGGGATGCTTTTTGAATTTCATTATTTAATTGATTTAATATTTCAATTCCATCAGTTAATGGGGCTGACCATTCATTAACAAATTGACTAAAGAGACAATCCATATTCAAACCTTCTACGGAATTTTGAACGGCTATATCACCCTTACCTAAAGTTTCAACATCGCCATATTGTTGTCTAAACACAAATGATTCAATCCAAGGAGTTAAACTTGGTAAAATGTGAACTGATACCCATAATAATGATTGATAAAAGAAACGACCGAATTTAGTGCCATACCAAGAAGAACGAGGAGGACTTAAAGGATCAAGAGATTTTGAAGCTCTCCAACAAACACAGTTACCACTATAAGGGAACCACCAAATTCTGATGAATTCCGAATCTAACCAAATATTATCCCAATTATTTAATAAAGTATTAAATTTTATAATTTCTTGTTTGGATTTAATGGTATAAGCTGGACAAGTTCTTAAAGTCACAGAAGTAATAATTCCAATTTTACCTAATGATAATAAGATAGCTTTAAAATAATCAGGATTTTCAATTGATGAACATTTAATTAAATCACCATTAGAATTTAAAAATTCAATTGATACAACTTGTTGAGATACTAAACCATGATATTGAGTTGAACCATGAGTACCAGTTGATATTAAGCCGGCGATTGATTGATCACTTATGGAGCCTAAATTTTGAATAGCAAGATTATGCTGTTTTAAATAATTATTTAATTCATAAATATGAATTCCTGCTTCAACAGTTAAATCAACAAATTTAACTTCACCGTCATCATCCACTTTGAATTCTTGTTTATTTAATACTTTATTAAAGTTATCAAGATTACATAACCATTCATTGGTCATAGTTAAATCACTTGGCGAATGGCCCGAACCAACTGTCATAATGGTTTTTTGATTTAATTTTGCATATTGAATTAATAACTTAATTTCTTCAATATTTCTAGGCTGAAATATAGCTTGAGGATAACAATAAAATGTTCCTGCCCAAGTTTGATGAAAGAATTTATTAGTTGTAAATGGTTTTAATGGATCTGGAATTGACATAATTTAACTTGTTTAAACCTCTTTGCTTTTCAATTAATTTGGTTTGTAAATAAGAAAAATGAAAATGAAAATGAAAATTTTCGGGTGAGAGAGGGATTTTTATGTATTAATTATTATAGTCAATTATAATAAACAATTAATTATTATTTGTTACTTATAAAGATCATATCATTCTATTAAAAAGATACTTAAGAAGTTCATGACTCATTTATGTATATATATATATATATGTATTTCTAATTAATATCTAAATTGTTATCATTTTTTGGTGAGCCACACTAACACCTGGTAAATTAAATATTTACAAGAAGAAGATATCAAACTATGAAGTTAAAGGTTATTTGATAATTGAGTTAAAGTGATTGAGTTAAAGTGGGGTGATATGATCTGAAATGATGAATATTCTTTGTAAATGGTATGAACTAAGCTTCGGAACACTTATGCTTGGCAACGTAATAATATTTGTACCCTCAATTTTCAGGTAAAGAGGATAAATTTTATATACAAAAATCTTCAATTATCGATTATTGAACCATGTGACTCTGAAAAATTTCCTATAGGACTTGATGACTATGGTGTTAATACTATTGACTAATACTATTTTTGTTTTGCATTTGAAGAGTTTGGTGCTGATATTCTAAAGGTATCAAATTTTGAAATTGAAAAGCGCCATTACGGAAAGATTATAAATAGCAGAAGGGATCTCAAACTTATTTCAACAGCCAAACTTGCAAATTAAACGTCTGCTGAAGCATAACTTCCCATAAATACTTTAAAATATGTTCTTTTTGCTATTAGTAGTTAGTAGTTAATTATGAAAAATTATGTTCCTCTCCTTCAAAATTCTATGTCGCTAAAATTGGTCTTCCAAGATTAGGAGCAAAACAAGCTAATTCTGTCGCCTTTTCAATCAGGTCTAAGTAATATCAATTAGCTTTGTAACTTTTATGATATGGATCAGTGGTTATCCTTGAATTGAAATCATTAGGATTAATACCATCTTGCTCCATAATAGTCAATTTTGTAACACGACTAAAAGTATTCTAAAATTTATTCAAACCTTGATGATCTAATGAATCCTACAAGGGTTAAATCGGTTATACTTCTCTTTTTCCAGAAAAGAGTGCTTGCAATGTATCTTTTTAACTTCAATTTTGTTATTGATTTATGATTAGTCATGAAATTTCCAAATTCAAATTGAGTCATTATTTCAGAGCATTCAAAACCGAGATTCCAAAGTTTATGAAATCGAAAATATAAAATTGACTCTGATACTCTTACTTTCTCTCCTAGATATAACTCTTCAAGGTCGGGATTTAAGTATGTAATTTGAATAATTAGATAACTTTCCATTATAGTAAAATAATCCAACGTTAATCCGGGTGGCATATAATCAGTATCAAATATGAAACTATACCATTATATCAATATAGCCGGAAACTTAAAATTATTAACAATACCTTCTTTGAAGCTTAGATAAATACAAAGTGATAATTTTATATTGCAGCTTTTGAATTGTTTTATTTTATCAAGCAAAGGAAACATACCAGCTCCATCATCTTCCTTACCAAGAATAAATTGTAATGTGATATCTTATTTTATTGACTTATCAAATCTATGAAAGTTATCAAAGTAACTGTCCAGAGTTTTATGGTATGGAATAAACTGGGTATTCTTTATTACTTTATGAATTAATATATCTCCAACTAAACAATCACGAGGCGAGTCATCCATAGTTTCAACTTGTTTACCAATTTTTTGCATCTTTGTGAGTAGCAAATAATTTATTTTTACTCACACGACTCTTATGTATCATCACACGTGAGTAAACACGTGACTGCTCAACAAAACTTAAAACAAATCTAATCGTATAGTTAGCTTTATTTTTTTCTTTTAATACGCGTTTAGAAAAAATCTGTTGTCGTTCCTCGTTAATTAACTGTTTAAACGACAAGAAAAATCTGAGACACCACATTGAAAATTTTTGGCAACATTTTTATTTAATCTTTTTTAATTTCTTTTTCCTTTTCCACTTGTTTTATTAGTTTTACTTATAATCAACGAAAGTCGGCCAATCAATCAATCATATCATATCAACTCCTTAATCATTAATCATTAAGCATGACTAGACCCTCCAATATTGGTATTAAAGGTATTGAAGTATATATTCCAACTCAAGCAGTTTCACAAACTGATTTAGAAATATTTGATAATATTCCAACTGGTAAATATACCATTGGTTTAGGTCAAACCAATATGTCATTTGTAAATGATAGAGAAGATATTTATTCTTTAAGTTTAACTGTTGTATCAAATTTAATTAAAAATTTTAATATTGATACAAAAAATATTGGTAGATTAGAAGTTGGTACTGAAACTTTATTAGATAAATCAAAATCAGTTAAATCAGTATTAATGCAATTATTTGGTGATAATACTGATATTGAAGGTATTGATACTATAAATGCTTGTTATGGTGGTACTTCAGCTATAATAAATACCATAAATTGGTTAGAATCTTCAAGTTGGGATGGTAGAGATGCTATAGTTGTTACTGGTGATATTGCCATATATGATAAAGGAGCTGCCAGACCAACTGGTGGTGCTGGTTCAGTGGCATTATTAATTGGACCAGATGCTCCTATTGTATTTGATTCTACAAGAGGTTCATTTATGGAACATGCTTATGATTTTTATAAACCAAATTTTACAAGTGAATATCCTGTTGTTGATGGTCATTTTTCATTATCATGTTATGTTAAAGCTGTTGATCAATGTTATAAAGCTTATTCCAAAAAAGTTACTAAATCTTTAACAAAAACTGTTGGATTATTTGATTATTTTGATTATAATGCATTTCATGTACCAACTTGTAAATTAGTTACTAAATCATATGCTAGATTATTATATAATGATTTTATATCTAATCCATCTAAATTTAATGATTTAATTGATGAAGAAACTTCTAAATCAATTTTAAAATTAAGTTATGAAGAATCATTAGTTGATAAAAATTTAGAAAAGCTCTTTCTTGGATTATCAAAACAACAATCAAAAATTAGAGTTGAACCAGCTTTAAAAGTTCCTACTAATACTGGTAATATGTATACTGCTTCTGCTTGGGCTTCATTATCTTCATTATTATATTATGTTGGTTCTGAATCATTACAAAATAAAAGAATTGGGATTTTCTCTTATGGATCAGGGTTAGCCTCAACTTTATTATCAGTTAAAATTATTGATGATATTTCTGATATTACTCGTAATTTAAATTTTGATTATAAATTAGGTAAAGGTAGAAAAATTCAAACTCCTCAAGATTATCTTAATGCTATTGAATTAAGAGAAGCTATTCATTTACAAAAATCATTTGTTCCAACCGGTTCAATTGAAAATTTATCAAAGGGTACTTATTATTTGGTTGAAATTGATGATAAATATAGAAGAAAGTATGCTATTAAGGAATAAAACAATCAAATCAAATTAAATGTTAATTTATTAATTTAAAGTTTTTGCTATTATTGTTACTATTAATTGTTGCTATTTATATATATATATAGGTATTGTTTGTATTTTTTTTTCTCCATCGTTTATCGTTATTCATTTGTTGAATAGATCCATTTAAATATAACTAATTTATTCATTTGAATTAATATTACGTATTTATTTATTTTATTTTATTTTATTTTTTTCTATTGATAAAGAGATGTAAATTATATTTAATTATTCACCTTTTTCTTTATATAGACTGATAAATTTCTGAAGAGGTTAAATGATATAAGATTATCTACAGAATAAAAATACCAGACAAGAACTAGGGTACTACTGTTAGGTTCATTTAATCATTTCTCCCCAAGATTAATTGCTTTGTTATTGTTGTTTATAAAAGATTCATATTTGAGAATTAAAAACTTCAAATTCAATTAACCGCCAATAAGTTTAGTTGTTGTCTGACGAGTTGTTCACATCACAGAAACTACATTGAAAAGTGTAAATATATATATATAAATAAAGTAATAATAATGACAATGATGATAATAATTAATATTTTTCTTTTTTTTGTATAAACTTTAAAGTATCCCTTAAATTTTATTCTTTTTATTATTTTTATTAATTTTATTCTTTGTTGAAGTGATCTTCTTTAAAAATTTTTGATACTTCATAATACTAACATTAATGAAGTCAATCTAGGGATATTTTGATTATCTTGATTATCTTGATCTTGATGATCTTGATGATCTTGATGATCTTGTGTTTGATGATTTCTTTTTGTTATCTTCAAATCATACTAATCGTACTGCTTAATAATTCATGGTTATAGAAAATGCATGTATATCTTAATTATAATAATAATTTATATCATATGTTTTATCCCTTAAAATTTTTCAACAAATTTATTTTTAACACATTTTAAATTAAAATAATTTAAATATGCATAACTCTTTCTTTTTCTTTTTCTTATTCTTAAGAGTTTATTAATACTTTAAATATTAACATTTACTTACCATTTAAGAATCTTCTTTTACTAATTTGCATAATATTTAGGATTTGAATTACTAGACACAAACTATCATTGGCTAAGTCCTTTTTATTAGCATTTCACATTGTGTTTATTACTAATTTATATCAAATAATATAGAGACTTTCTTTACTTGTACTACCTTGCTTTAGTATATCTGCAGATTGTTTTATGGATTGATGGATTGTTTTTTTCATTTTTTGATAAATTTTTAAACCTCATTGAAATTCCTGGTAGCTTGGCAGCTGTCACTGTAGTGTTTTTTGTACCAAATCGTTTTCCTGAAATAATGTTTATTGCAATTATTAATTCGGTATTTGAATTGACATACTAAATTTCATTCTAGTCTATACTAACATATTAGGAAATAAACACTAACTTGTAGTGTGTTTTTGAGTTTGATTAAATCCCTCAGAGTTGTCCAACGCTTTTTAGTTAACATTGAGCTATTGTATAAGATCATTTGTTATTTTTGATACAAGTACGTATAATGCTTTAATTTATTTACTTTCTTTTTTAATTGTTGAATCAAATTTGGATCTAGTCTACTTATAATTTGATTTAATTTTTTTTAGATTGGTTGTTCCCTTTAATATTAACCTGTTTCATTCTACAAGTATTACGTGGCTCTTTGGACTCTTATCAACTTTGTAATTTAATTCTTTAGTATTGTTTACTAACTAGCTAATTAGGTTCTAAATTGTTGTTTTGATATTGTTGAAATTTTAAGATTTGTATTATTTTCTGAACGAATCTAAAAATATGATTATTAAAAATAATCAAAATATCCAATAATAATTAATAACTTTTAGCTTTTTGTGCTGCAAATTTTTTTGTTTCAGAAATCTGAAACAAATTAAAAATTTTAAACTTTAATTTTCGAATACTATAAATAATCCTTGATTTCACTTCACTGATCTTCTCATATTTCTGTGGATTTAATTTGAGTTCGATGTTAATCTTCATTAACACTTATTTTAAAATTCTAGGATTCTTTACTAACTAAAAATTTAATATAGGATTTTCACCAAAATTTTCATTACTTTATTGATTGCCATTGTGATTCTTCACATAAATTTTCATTTCCTGCATTGATTGTTTGTGATTATTGTAGTATATAGTACAATATTTAGATTACAAAAGTATACATTTAATTTAATTTATAAATAATTATGATTGCCGAATTGTAGGAACATCTAAATATTGTTCATGATTAATCCTCTATTGACTAAACACATATTTTTTTGTGATTTATTTAATGTTCTATAAAATCTATACCCTTACTTAATTATTAAAATCATCATAATATAGATTATCATTACTATATCAACTGAAAAATTTTCTGCCAAAATATTTTTTTCATCTAACAAATTTATATTCTGCTAATTTCTATTGTTTTCAATTCTTTATACATGTAATATTACCAATCTATAACCTTATCTTTAAAACAAATAAAGGTGATAGTCTAACAATATTATTATAGTACTGAGTGTCTCATTGGCTTACCAAAGTCATTCTAGATTTAGCAAATGAACATTGAATCTAAGGTTATTTTATTTAAGCGCTTATGAAGTCAAGATTTAAATTTGCAGCCTTTAAGGATTCTTATCTTAACTTTATGTCATGTAGTAAATAGAGATAATTAGTTGTAACTATCTAACAATTTAATAATCTTTAAATGCATATAAGATGCATATGTAGGAAACCATAACTCTCAAATATACTGTTCTGTTTCTATTACTTTTAATACCTTCCATTAGTATACTTTATTGTAATTTCTGTAATAGCGGCAGCAAAACAAAAAAAAGTTTCTGCCTATTTTTTTTGAGCATTATTTAAATACTGAGTTTTACTTTCCTTTCAAAATATACCAATACAATACTCAATTTTAAGAAAAAGAATAAATCGATGGTAAAGAAGAGCCATAATACTGTTGAGGCGAAAGCTCTAATTCTTAAAAAGATATCTCAACTTATTTCAGGTTCTCTAAGGATAGATCACATTTTTGAATGCTTATTTAAACTTGATAATGTTAAGCTAACAAAGCTAGTATTAGATAGGCTTTTCAATAACAGAGAAATTACTTTCATAATTGACCCTAAGGATCCCAAGTTAGCAGGTAAGAACCTCTATAATTTTAGAACAATTTACAACATTAATTGGATTGTTGATCTAATTCAATTAAAAGATTTCCATCCATCAAAGTTGATACTTAAGACCAAAGGTTTAGGATATAATATGGCTAAAAAGATAATGGAGCAAAATAAACAAATATTTTTGAAAATTCCAAGTATTGAAATGAATTTTGAGATAAAGCAAAATCCTATCCTTAGTGTGTACATACATGGGTTTACTCGAGGTTTTTTAAAATTCTTTTTATCTTTTCCTAATTTAACATCTTTAAAGTTTAAAGATATTGGAAAGGATGGCCATGCTTTTAATGATTTACTAAAATTAGAAGAATTTCGGGAGTCTACAACACTTGAACAATTCAGCGTTGTCAAGAAATACAGAAATGGCAAAGTTCGAGCTGATTTTCCTAAGAAGTTACGTCTGTTATATCTCACGAATACAGACATTCTGAGTTCAATTGTTGTTCCTGAGGAAGTGGAAAATCTATCGATGACAAGGTGTAATATTTCAGATAGAAAAATGAGTAAGTTGAAACTCCCAACAAACTTAAAACTGTTAGATTTATCAAGAAACAGATTATGCAAAATTCCATTCTCGAGTCTTCCCAAAAGTCTAAAGAAGCTATCATTAAACTACAATCAATCATTAAACTACAATCCTTTTATTTTATTGAAATATAAGACATGCAAGTCTTGGCCGAAAAATTTGAAAGTGATAAATTTAGTAGGTTGTAATGGAGGCGAAAGAAGCATGAAAAAATCCGAAATAAAATCTGGGAATCAAGAAGCATCCATTATTAAGAAAGAATATTTTCCTTTAAAGTATTCAGATATTCATCCCACAGCTCAAGTCTTTTTTTGAAATTTGGTTCTGACTTACATATGAAATATAGTTTTTCTTTCTCATCTTTAAAAGTTTGATTGCAGTTTCTAAAACAACTTTGCAACCCATAGGTTATCAGTAGCATAACATTTATTTTATACTTAATATAACGAAAAAATATATTTGATACTTCTTTCCATTAAGTAAATGTAGCTAAGTCATTTTCGAGTATAGCAGTTTTCATAATATTAATGTAATGACAGGATATAAGTTTGGTAGTATTGAATATACACTTGAATTAATTGTTCACCATTTAAATAAATTCCAATTAGTGTTTTTTCAAAAGTTATTGATCTATTACCAAGAAAATATATTTATGATTTCTTCTTAGCATTACCTAATAATGAAATTAAAAGTTTGATAGTTGGTCATTATTTTAGAGAATCGGCTATTCTCAAGTTAAACGGTACTGAATCTTCCTCTGGTAGATTGAATCATTTGCATTCCATTAAATGGTTTGAACAGCTAGTTGATATTAATCAATTTCAACCTAAAAGACTAGTAATAATAGCAGTTGGCAAAGGGTAGAAAAGCACAATAGAATTAATGAAGAATAAATGTTCAAAATTTTTGAAATATCCAAATATTTCTTTGCTTATAAATCTAAACAGTAATCAAGGCAACAATTATGGATTTGGATTCTCGGCACATAACATGAGGTTCTTTTTATCATTTCTGAATGTGAAGTCTCTAACATTTAAAGCTCCAGATGGAGATACTAATGGAATATTGATGGAAATATTTAGTATTGAAGAATTTTTAAATTCTAAATTTCTTAAAAGTTTTGATTTTTCAAATCTGGTTTTAAACCGTTGGGAACCATTAAATTTACCCAAGAATTTAGTTGAATTAAGTCTAAATAATACCAATATTAATAATTATACTTCAATTAATATTCCTGAATCGGTATCATTTATATCTTTCACAGAATGCAATATCACTGATAGAATCTTTCAAAGTATAAAGCCACCAAATAATTTATCAGTATTACATCTAAAAGGCAACAACATGAATGCTTTGCCTATTTCAATGCTACCAAACAAATTAAAGATTCTTGATATAGAAAAGAATCGTACCTTTGAAAGAGTATTAATAGATGTAAATACTATTTGGCCTCCAGCTTTGAGAAAGATACTTATAAATGGTTTAACTCAAGAAATGTTAGAAAAAATTTGTTCTAAGTTGAATTGGCCAACACAATTATGTACTTTGATTTTTGAGGAAAATACATTTAAAAATATAGATCATTTATCTAGATTGCCTGATTCTTTGGAAATATTAAAATTAGGTGCTTGGGGCGAAATTTCTTTGGATGCTGATTCGTTCAAGTTTTCAAAATCATTGAAAGAGTTTGAGATTTCATTAATTCATTTAGTAGGGAAACTTATATATCCTGAAGGAATTATAAGAGTGACGCTGGTAGCTCCACATAATTCAATTGAATACTTTCAGTTTCCTTCTCTGATACGTCATCTACTGCTTCGTACAAGAATAACAAATTTAAGCAAATCAAATTTGCATGAATTGATCAACTTGGAATTTCTTGCATTATATGAATGTCAAATTAGTACCATTAATGATTGGAAGCCACCTATAAATTTACAAGCACTATATTTGATAGGAAATTTGATAGAAGAATTAAGAAAAGAATCTCCATTATTTAGTAAGACTTTATCCAAATTACGAGTTATATCATTTGCAAATTGTCATATTTCTAAAATAGATAATGATTTAGTATTACCTCCCAATCTAAGTCATTTCGTTTTGTCAGGAAATAAATTACTGGAATGGAATTTTCCTGTAGAGAGATTTAGAAATGTTACATTTTATATATTTGATAATTCTTTTAATAAAGTGTAAATAACAAATTCAGCAATAAATATTTGTAATATCCCAATAATTCTACTATATATCATTAGTTATATGATTTAGAAAATTAATCGATAAATTAATTTGAATTATAATATTTTTTCATTTTCGTAAGCAGTAGGGTAATTTAAGCATTCCCCTTTTGCTCTGTCAACATTGTCAAGATCAATAATTTAATTTGTTTAAAGATCTATTTAATTAATTAATGACTAAGAAAACAAGCTTAATAATGGGTTAGATTATCGGGTCAATTGATATATATATATTATCTTCCTATATAATCCCCACCAAAAAAAAAATTAAAAAAATTAATTCCCTATCGGATTTACAAATTTAAAGCCATTTTAGGATCCTGAAAGCGAAATCGTCAACAATTCGTATGTTTACAATAATAAAAAACCATAAAAGTTTTCTTTTTAAACTTTTTGCCGACTCAATGATGGACCCCCATCGTTGAATAAGGGCAACAAATTTAGATGGAAAAGATTTATTTCCTAATTAGGTAAAGAGCACAAAATATAGACATATAATTTACAACCATTTAGGAATATTTCTAACCTTTATCAATCAATAAGAATATGCCGGTTGTATTCCCGTATGTGTCATTTAGTTAGTTAGAGCACAAGAGCTAATACCATTTAAATGCATAGACCATCCTTTAAGTACAATAATAAATGCATTGAAAGTATTTTCTGTTTAGGAAGGAATTAATTCATTGTGGGGAAACTCGAGGATATTTCATATTACTATAAATAATACTGAGAATGCCTTAATTTTAATGATATTTATAAAACGTAATATTTCTCACGACCATAAACATCAAATAGCTATGAAGTACACTCTTTTATCTTTGATAGTTGTATACTTTTGTACGTTTGTGCAAAGTAAATCACCAACTGGAACTTATGCCCCTGGTTATGTTCAATGTCCAGCAGGAAATACAAGTTTTATAAGAGAAGGTAACTCAATATCTCCAAGAGAAAAGGAGTGGCTTGCAATTAAACAACCAAATACTAATGCTGCTTTAATTGATTTTTTAAGTACTTCAAATTTAACTAGCTTTAATGCTGAAAGTTTTATAAATGATGGAAATTCAAGTATTAATATTGGTTTAGCATTCTCTGGTGGTGGTTATAGGGCCATGTTGGGTGATGCTGGTATGTTAATGGCTTTAGATAATCGTACAACTTTTAGCTCTAATAACCTTGGTTCCTTGGGTGGGGTTTTACAAGCTAGTAATTATTATGGAGGATTATCTGGAGGAGCCTGGTTTTTAGCATCTGTTGCCATGCAAGACAATATTCCTGTCCAAGAAATATTATTTGAAAATTCTGAAACTCTTTGGAATTTAACATCAACTAGACAATTGGTTAATACCAAAGGTTTATGGACAATTTTATTTTCAGTATTTTTTGATAATTTAAATGGAGCATTAAGTCATTTAAACTTTTGGAGTGGAAGTAATGGTATTCAACAAGATATATTAGATAAACAAAAAGCTGGATTTAAAACATCAGTAACTGATTCTTGGGGGAGAGCCTTAGCCCATCAAATATTTCCTGAAGGAACTGATAACTTTGGAGCTTCTGCAACATGGAGTGATATTAGAGATTCACCAGCATTTGTTAATGGTGAAATGCCATTTCCATTTGTTGTTGCCGTAGGTAGAAGACCAGGTACTTTAGTTTATAGTGAAACTTCAACTGTTGTCGAAATTAATCCATTTGAGATTGGTTCATTTGATGCTTCATTGAACTCGTTTGTTGATCTTGCTTATGTCGGTACTAATCTTACCAATGGTGTTCCAATTAATGGTAAATGTGTTCAAGGCTTTGATAATGCTGGTTTTGTTGCTGGTACTTCATCATCATTATTTAATATGTTTCTTAATACTTTAGTATGTGATGATTGTACTTCATTAAGCCCAATACTCAAATGGTTACTTAAAAGATTTCTTGATAATTTATCTACTAATGCTGAAGATGTTGCTTTATATAGTCCAAATCCATTTTATAATTCTCAGTATGCTGGTTCATCAAATATTACAACAAGTGATACCCTTTACTTGATCGATGGAGGTTTAAATTCAATAGGTATGCCATTAACATCATTAATGACCAAAGAAAGAGCTCTTGATGTCGTATTTGCTTTTGATCAAGCCACCGATGACGCTCAAAATTGGCCTGATGGAGGGCAATTGACTGCTGCCTATGACAGACAATTTTCTGATCAAGCTAAATCATCACTTTTCCCTTATGTTCCAAATGTTGAAACCTTTATGGCCTATAACATGACAGCCAAGCCTGCATTTTTTGGATGTGATGCTTCAAATTTGACTGCCTTGGCAAAGGATGGTGTTATTCCACCTTTGGTTATCTATTTGGCTAATAGACCTTATGAATTTTATTCTAACACATCTACTTTTGAAATCACTTATACTGATGAAGATAAGAAAGCCATGATTAAAAATGGATTTGATATTACCACTAGATTAAATGGTACTGCTGATGAAACTTGGAGAACTTGTGTTGCATGTGCATTAATTAAAAGAGAAGAAGAAAGAAGAGGTATTGAACAATCTCCTCAATGTCAACAATGTTTCCTGGAGTATTGTTGGGATGGTACATTAGTTGAGTCATTTGAAAATAAAGTTAATTTCACTGATAATGGAATGACTGATGGTCCAACTGTATTTTATGGTCCACCACCAGAAGTTTCAAGTGGTGGAGGATTATTATCCTATATCTTTAAACGTGATGAATTAACCAGTGGAGCTGGAATGAATCAAATCAATATAATGATGTGTTTAATGTCTTTAATGATGATAACTGTATTAGTATAAAATTTAGATTATGCATACCCCTTGGCAAAAAGTTGTTTTTTTGTAAATAAATAGAAATTGATTTTTAATTTAAAAACGTCATGCAATTTGCAGTCATATTTGTAACGGAATAAGAGGGAAATAATTTAATTTTTTTTTTCGTGATTTCTTTTTAGGCAAGAAGAGTGATATAAAAAGCCGTTAATAGATCTTTTTGCAATATTAGTATATCTTGTAGTTACCTAATTTGATATACATATAAATAAATATATAATATTGTAGTAATATGATTCTAGTAAATTACTAATTTCCTGTATATAAAGAAATTGTAAGCATTAAATTTTTGAACAATTTTTATTTTTAATCGTTCCCGAGTCATTTAACAAATTAATTTTAGACAAATATTTGAAGTGATAAGTTCAACTTATAACAAACTATTTCATCAATTAATTGATTGTTTCATACATATAGATAGAGTACAATCCATTTAATATTCATTACTTTAATAGATTATAAATCATTATTACACATTTGGTTTGTTTCATCCCATCCTTCCTATTTTCTCCCCTATTCATCTCTCTCTCACCCCGCCTCAGGTGTACTAAAATTTATAAATATCAAGATCATTAAATATTAAATGTCGAAATCTTTTGTTCGTTCAATCAAAAATGTTGCCAATGGGTATTCATCAGCCCAAGTATTGGTTAGAAAAGCAACTTCAAATGATCCAAGTGGTCCAGTAAATTATGATATGGAAGAAATCGCCAGTTATACTTATCAATCTCAAACTGAATTTTTAGAAGTTATGGATATGTTAGATCGTCGTCTTAATGATAAAGGTAAGAATTGGCGTCATGTTGCTAAATCTTTAACTGTATTGGATTATTTGGTTAGATATGGTTCAGAAAAATGTGTTCTTTGGGCCAAAGATAATATATATATTATTAAAACTTTAAGAGAATTTATACATTTAGATGAAATGAGTAATGATCAAGGTGCAATAATTAGAGTTAAAGCTAAAGAATTAGTTTCTATTTTACATGATGATGAAAGATTGAGACAAGAACGTGCATCTGCATTATCAAAACGTAATTCAAGTCGTGGTAATGATTTTGGTGAAAGAGATTCAAGAAGATCAAGAAGAAATACAAATGCAAATTCAAAGAATAGAAATAACGAACCTTATGATGCTGATTTAGAAAAAGCTTTAGAACTATCAAGACTTACTGCTGATGAAGAAAGAGAACGTCATGCTGAAGAATCTGATGATCCAGATTTACAAGCTGCTCTTAAGTTATCGTTAGAAGAAGACGAAATGAGAAGATTGAAAAAGGAACAGAATTTGTTAGATTTAAATGACGATCAACCACCATTAACTCAGTTTTCAATAACCACAGGATATTATCAACAACCTCAACAACAATATTATATCGATCCATATCAGCAGCAAGCTCAACAAGCTCAACAATATGATATGTTTGGTAATCCAATCCAAAATTCAATGGCAACCGGTTATTATCCACAACAAAGCTATTATCAACAACCAAATCAATTCCAACAACAACCAAACCAATTCACCGGCTTTAACTTTGGTCAACCACAACAACAAGAAACTTTGCAACCTTTGAAAACTGGATCAAACAATCCATTTGCCTTTTCTGAATCATCAGTTCCTAAACCTCAAACTCAAACTTTAAATGACTTATCCCAACAACAATATCAACAGCAACAACAACAACAGCAACAACAACAACAGCAACAACAACCTCAATTCTTTACCCAACCACCAGTACAGCAACAACAACAATCACCACCACAACAAAAACCTCCACCAAAAGCACAGACAATGTCTAAATTTAATGATTCTACTCATTCTGAGTTAAATAATTTATTAGCTCAAGGTACAGGTATAGATACTTTTGGTAATACTGGTTCTACAAGACTTCCTCATCAACATACTAAGACTCAAGATTTTATAAACTCAAGTGGTACTGGTTATAGACAAGTTACTGGGAATCAACAAAGATTAAGTTCCAATGCAACTGGGAATCCATTTTTAAATACTGGAATTGGTTATCAAGCTCCTCAACAACCACAACAACAACAATCTCAACAATCACCACAACAATTCCAACCTGCTTATACAGGTTATGGGTTTGGAAATGCTCAACCTCAAGCTCAACAACAACAAAGGTATTCTAATGATGGGCCAAGTTTAATAGATATTTGATAAGGTGGATCCCATTCTTTTCTTTCTTTCTTTCTTTCTTTCAGTTTTGTTTTTATATATACTTTTATCATCCCTCCCTCCCTTCCTTCCTTCTTAGTTATGTCTTTTTTTTTTTCTTCAAAAAAAAATTTTGTTTTATGTTCAAATTATTGTAAATGTATTAAAGATTTTTATTTCGAGTTTAAACTATATATAGATGGTGGTTCTATTTAAAGCTGATAACTATCAAGAGGTTCTAACTCCATCTTAAATATCGATTTAACGCACCAGTCCCACTCAACAACTATTGGATTAATACCATTTAATTTCTTAAAGTTGGCAATTAATTTAGTATCTTTAGATTTATGAGCAATTAAAATATGTTTAGATTGTGATTTTATTTGAGATTCAAGTAATAACTTCTTTAATCCCAGTCCTGATAAATTATTCTTAATCGTACTAAATTCAGTCATGCCATGATCATTTAAAATGTTGGAGATAACTTCAACACCACCATTTAAAGCTGTAGACAAATTCAAATTTAACCCTGAGAATAACTTTCCATGATAATCGAGTTTAATCAAGTTGGCTAGAGCATTACCCTTATATGATTTCGGGAATCCTAATTCAAGATTTAAATCCTTAATAGGTAAAAGTTTGTCTAAGGCATAGTTTTTTATATCAAACTCTTCAAAAACATTTTTAGAAACGGGTTCTTCAACATTGCGAAGCTTTTCAAGAATATCAACTAAATAATTGGGGTGAACAATTTGTTCAACTTTACTTAAACTTCTCAAAAACTTTTCGGTTCTTAAAATCTTAGGAGCAATTAATGTATTTGCGGGATGATAAGGTGAAAAATCCGATATTACCTTTATACCAACACCGCTCAAAGCTGTTAGATCATGCTTCGATAAAGTTATTTCTTGCTCACAACCAGTCATAATTGCTGTAACCTTGTATTGACTATTGGTGACGGGCTTTGGAGTTTGAACTTTAGTAATGATAATTTCGTCATCAGCAGAGGAACTCTTCTTTGATTTCTTGGTACTAGGAGAGCTCTCTTCTTTAACATTATGGTCGGGTGATGATGTTGATCTTTTTGAAGGGGTTAATGAAGTTTCCAATTCGTCCATGAATGTTTTCATCTTTCTAGAACTCTTAGTCATAGCTTGGAAATTATTTAAATCAGACATATTATCTTGTAATTTTAAAGCTGCTTTCTTAGCAGCAGCTCTTCCTCCAAACCTGAATTCTTGGGGTATTGTTGGATCTATATTTTCTTTTCCGTTGGCCTTTTCCTTTTCTTTCTCCTTTACTTCCTCCGTTACTTCATCTGTTACTTCATGCTTTACTTTCTCCTTTACTTCCTCCTTCTTGCTCTCCTTTATATTTTCCTTCTCTTTATGATCCAAACTAGTAGGTTTACTTTGAGTTGCTTCATCTTCACTCATACTATCATCAACATCTTGACTATTATTATCGAAATCTTCACCATTCCATTTTCTCAACACAGCTTCATTCAATTTAATTTTACCAATTAATGCTTCCAATACATTCTGACCATTACCGAAATATTTATATTTTGCCTTATCATCATCGACTATTTGCCACTGTGAAAAGCAATCTTCAAGCCATAAATGATTAACCACCTTAACTTTTGGTTTACCATCTTCATTTAACCACTTTTCTTTGGCGGCAGTATATTTATTCCCCTCATCCTTTGCAGCAATTAAATAATGATTATCTTTAGTTAAAGGTTTTGTAAATGTTCCACCTAATGTTAAAATAAGTTTTGATAAATAAGCCCGAGAATCACCACTATAGTTTGTTATTGAAATACAAAGATTCTTAAAGCTTTCAAGTGGTTCTTTAGGAACTGGATAATGTAATAAATTCGAATTAATTGGTAAAATCCATTTATTAGTAACTATAACATAATAAAGCCATTGTAAATTTCCAACTATTATTCGATTTGATTTACTACTAATGATATAATGTTCACCATATCTATATTTTCCAATATAAACATCAATTAAATCTTCGTTGAATTTCTTGGAAACAATTCCTCCGTGTCTTTCAATTAATGTAATTAATGAATTTGTTAATCGTTCTGATAAATTATAATCAGAAGCAATATAAAAATTCTTTTGCTTAAAGAAATCAGACATTAAATCTTGACTTTGAGCCAATTTCTCCGCTGCCAATATGGATTTTATATCGATACTGATTTCTTTATTATCTTCTTTAAGAATCGATGGATTAGGTAATATATATGGACCTTCATCTAATTTTCTACCGAGTGTAATACAATGATCAATCCAATGGGGTAAGACAATCTTAATATCAAGGTTTTTTGAATCCACATCATCATCTTTTGAATTTATGGCACTTGAAGCTATAACACTTTTTTCATTTGAAAGATCAACGGCAATTAAGTGAGTAGTATACCTGGTTAAAATATCTGAATAATTACCTCCGAATGCTTTGACCCCACCATAAATAGCCTCTTTATCACCTATTGGTAAATTATTGGCCACACATATAAATGTATCTTTAAAGAAGAATTTTGGATCTGGATTATAGGATTTATAGTTAACAGGTTTACCAGCTTTAATAGAATCATAGACCCAGTTTGGGGTAGTTATAGGAATCATTGATTCAACAGCAAGACTATATTCAATGAATTGGATTGACTCTGTGATTATATGATTTATAACTGGTTTCTTTATCTTATCATTTTCTGATTGATCATTATTCAAATAATTTTTGTCATTATTATGATCTTCCTTTTGAAAAACTTTTGCACCATTAGTTTCCAATAATTGTTTAACTTCATTGATTCTTTCAGAATCTTTGAACTCATCAGATGCAATGATTAAGATTACAGATCCTCTAAACATCTTAATATATTGAACTAATTAGTACTAAAAACTTTTTAAAGTATATTTCAATAACAACGCGTTTAAAAAACTTCTGTTTAAATATGTAATATTACGCGAATTAATTTTTTTGATATATATTACAAAAGTTAAGATAGGGTATGCAATAATAATAATAATAATAATAATAATAATAATATAAAAAAATGGGTAATTAAAAAATACATAATACAAAGAGATTTAGATGCAAATATTTTATTATGTTTTTCTTTTTCAGTTGAATTGAAAAATAATAAATGACGTTAACGTTACAACAATGATACTGGGAAAGTGGAGTATAATCCCAAAAAAAAACCGAAACCTGAACTGATACCCTATTCAAGGGTTATTCTATGTGTAGATAATTTCTCATCAAACAAATCTTTACCTTCTGAATTAAATTTCTTGGCCCAACTTCTACACAATATACTTGCCTTCATGAATTTTCTAGTGGCGTATTTTTTAAAGAATTCATCATGTTCAACCGGTGATATTAAATATTGAAAGATAAGATCTATACAAACTTTCATATCATTGACTCTATAACCACCTGAATAATGAATTAAATTCCCATTCCAAACTGGAGATTTTCCAAGTATTAATCTTGATAAATACATGGCAGATGCACAACATAAAGAAGGTTTAAGACCAATAAATTTATAATCTATGGCTGTTATCTCCAATAAATATTTACCCAATGTTCTTGATTGTACATCATAATCATCTGCTTTTGATATTCTTCTTAAAAAATTCATGGGATTTGGATAACTAAGATCAAAATTTAAAATTGTAAGAATATATTTTTCAGCTTGTAAAATTTCTTCTTCAGTATAAGATCCATCAGTAAAATATGCATAATTCTTAACTGATGGTGAAAATACTTCTTCATATTTAGCAGCAATAAATAATGAACCGGTAGCTAATAATTGTAATTTATCAATTTGAACTACTTCTAATGACATAAATCTATCCATAATATTAATGGCTAAGAATAAACTTTCAGGTAATAATCTGAATTTTAAATGCATTTCAACTAACCAATCAACTAATATAGATCTCATTTTTGGTTTTAAATGCCTTTGTTTAAATAAATATTCTGAATCAGGTAATAATCGTTGTTCTAATTCATATAAATATTGAAATATATCACTTACATATTCACTGGCCATTAATGGATCATCGGCATCTTCTTCATCTAAATCTTGCCATTCATAATCTAATAATCTTGATTTTTTATATGTAGCTTGATTAGATTCTGATGGTTGAGGAAAGTTACCTTGGGCATGAAGTTTCTCTACTAAATTAGTTGAAGATTCGGTTGCTTGGCGCTTTTGAGGTAATCTGGCTGGTACAGCCAAATTATTAAGATTATTATTATTAATGATTGCGGCAGTAGTAGTAGTAGTAGTAGTAATAGTATTATTATTACTAGCAGTACTACTAGCAATAGTTTTCTTAGGGTTTGATTCTGGAACTTGAGGAGTTGAAGCATTATTATTTTCATCATTATTTTCTTCTATTGATTCTATTATTGATGGAACAACTGATTTATAAGAAGTTGTGGTTGAATTTATTTTATTAGAAGGTCTTAAAGGTTTTTGTTGAGCTTGTTGTAATGGAGCAATATCACCACCTAATGGACGTCTTTTATTAGATAATCCTGGTTTTAAGGATTGTTTTGCAGTAGAAGAACCAAATTGATTTGAAACATCACCAAGATATTGACGAGTACTTACTTGTATATCATCATTAGGATTATTTTGAATTGAAGTAGAATTAAAAGGATCCTGATTATTTAGTATTTGATCTTGTTGTTTAGGATTCAAAGGATCTGATTGTAAGCCTTTAGATCTGGTTATTCTATAATCATTTTCATTATTAACAGTTTGAGGCATTTCTTTCTAAGTCTATATTAATGAATAGTTGATTGAGAAATTTAATTAATTACTAGGGATTAAATTATATTAAATTTAATTGGAAGAAGTTTTTTTAATCAATGAGAGAACAAAGGGACAAAGACAAGGTTGAATCTATTTAACGAATGAAGTAGGTAGTTAAGAAGGAGAAATGGGGAATGGGGAATGGGGAAAGGATGGTAAATGGTAAATGGTAAATTGATAATTGATAATTGATAAATTAATAATTGATAATTGATATATAACAAAGTAAACCAAACAACAAAAAATAATATTTAATTAAATAATATGAAATCTTCAATAATAAATATATTAAAATACTTAAATGGATTTATGACTTAAAAATATTTTATAATAATAATAATAATAATAATAATAATAATAATATAATAATAATAATAATATAATTTGAAACTTATTTAAGTGACCCGATGAGAATTTTCTATTTCTATTTCAATATTATTTCTCCTTTTGGATTGTTTTGTAATAAATTTAATAACATTAAACAATATTTTAATTGAAAATCAGTTATTGTCAGTTTGGTAAATATTTTTAAAAACAAAAAAAGTTTTGGTGTTTGTGGTAACGCGATGGAAATTTTTTATTTAGAAGTATGCCTAATTAGGACATAATATAAATATATTGAAATGAAATTTTAATATATGAAATACAAATCATTCTTTATACAACTAAAAAGTGGAATTACAAAATGCTATATGGCATTAAGATGTTGTCTTTAATTTCTATTCTATCCTATTGTATTATATTGTTCTAAAAGAAGAATCTCATTATTCACCAATTAAACTTTTATTTATTATATTTTCTTTTGATCTAACAGTTTACAAATTTATTCAATATACCTTCTACTGTATTTACTTATTGTGTTCTACTTCTACTTATTATTCTACTTATTCTTCCACTTATAATTATACTTATACTTCTACTTCTACTTCTTCTCTTTATAATAATTGTGGATACCGGAAAATATTTTAACCATAAAAATAAAAATACATAAAAATATTTTTGACTGCAAGTCTAAGAGAGCGCAAATATAAAACGTACAATCTGTAAAACAAATTATAACTATTAGATTGGGGGATGAAGTGGCACACGCCTTGAGATCATAAACATTCAATTAAAGTATATGCAACCTTCCAAATATATATACCCTCAATTATTTATTTGTTTGTTATTTTCCATTTGTTTATTTATTTGCTTATTTGCTTATTTACTTATTTGCTTATTTGCTTATTTGCTTATTTAATTTATTGGTTTATTTATTTACTTATTTGTATTGTATTGTAACGTTTTATTTATTATTAGATTGTTTATATATATATCTAGATACTCCACTTATACTCTCCCATCATATTAAGAGTATTATTATTCTTATCATTATCCAGCATATCATTACTGGATTCGGAATTCACTGTAGCGCATCTTTTACATATACCTTTCTTGGATCGTTGTTTAGGAATTATATTCTCTTTGTCAACTGAAGATTTCCCACCTTCTTCTTGTTGATGTTGTTGTTCATGACAAATGTAACATTTTACTAGAATTGGAGATGTACCTTTATCTTTATGTTCAATATTCAATCGATCGGATGTCTCTGTTATTATTTTATTCTGATGTGGTAGTACATCTAATAATTTAGAAAGTGTTAATATTGCTTTATTGTTTGATTGTAAAGCTTGTGACATTTCTCTAAATAATTCTACCTTTTCATCTTCACTTTTTAATGTTTCTTTATCTTGTGATCTTATATTTTCTGTTGATGATGATGTTGGTCTTGAATGACTCTGGTTCTGATTTTGATTTAATTGTTTGAATTCGAATATTAATTTTTCAAATAATGATGATACATCTGGTTTATTAAGAACTTCGATTTCAGCAGACTTTTCTGCAGGCTTGCTTTCAACAACTGGAGTAGATGATGATGATGATGATGATGATGATGATGATGATGGTATAAGCTTAGATAGTATTTGTTGTAAATCTTTAAGACTTACATTGCGATGATTACCTTCATCTTCATATTCTTTTTTATCAGCAGTAGTTGATTTATAAAACAGTTTAGATTTATCTATTGTTTGAAGATAAAAATCCTTATATTTTTTAAGTTTTATTGACATTAAATCATTATCTTGCTTATATTTTAAATCTTGATTTAAAGAATCGTTTAATTTTTGTTTAACTTGTTTTAATTCAGATTTTAAACTTGAATTTTCAAATTCTAATTGGTCATTTGACTCCTTAGCTTTTGAATAAGTTTGATCAAGATGTTTATATTTTATATTAAGTGATGAATAATTCTCTTGTAAGGTCCTTTTTTCATACTTTAAAGTTTGTAAAGATTTTACAAGTTGACTAATTGATGATTTTAATAATAATGATTGTTGAGAATTGGTACCCAATACGTTAGAAGGTAATTCATTAATTAACTTATGGGTTTCTTTTATAATTAATTCAGTTTTATCATTATCATTATCATTTAACTCAAATAATTCTTTACGTGATCTTTGAAGTTTTTTAGTTTTATCTTCTTGTAAAAATTCATCAATACGTTTATCAAAAGTATTAAAACTATTTGTATCTTGAATTAAATCGGATGAAGCTATACTAAGATCAAAAGAATTAAATCCATTTGACGATGATTTTTTGTTCTTTATTGGACTATTTGAATTACTATTATTACCCAGTCTCATTTTACCAATATATGCTTGATAATCATTTCTTAATTTCTTGGTAGGAGAATATTTTTCAGGACTATGTTTAGGAGACTCTAGCATTGTACTTGAACGTTTTATTTCAATTGAATCATCTTCTAATAAGTCATATAAATCTGATAAATCTGTACGTTGTTGATTAAATGTTTCATTAGATATGGAATACATACTAAGATTTTCATCTTCGTTGTGATCATCAACAACAATTCCACCATTAACATTTGATTTTATTGAAGGAGTACCAGAGCCATAACTCTTTAAAAGATCTTCAGTAGACTCATCTAATACAACCATATTCAACAATTGCGCCAATGAATTCAATATTTGACTAGTTATAAATATTTTATTAATTTAGATTTTTGTAAACATTGAAAACGCGGTATAACCTTTTAATATTGTGTCTATGTCATAAATGAATTTTTGCGACATAAAATTTATTCGACATTAATTTAAATTTTACGACATGTCCAATCTCTAACCATCGTGGTTCATATTATACACAATATTTTTTTATTTTATTTTTTTTTTTTGTTGATTGCAATTTTAAAATTATAAATTCTTAATTTTGACTTTTTCTGATTTGTGATTTTGTACAATGTCAAACAATCAAGAGATTAATGTATTAGCTAAGGAATTAAAGTCAAGTTTAAGACAATTCCCAAATTTTCCAAGTGAAGGTATTTTATTTGAAGATTTTTTACCAATTTTTGCTAAACCTGAATTATTTCAAAAATTAATTAAAGCATTTCAATTACATATTGGTGATAGAAAAGTCGATTATGTTGTTGGATTAGAAAGTAGAGGATTTTTATTTGGTCCTACCTTAGCATTAGCTTTAAATGCTGGATTTATACCAGTTAGAAAGCCAGGTAAACTTCCAGGTCCAACTTTCCAAGTTGAATTTCAAAAAGAATATGGTTCGGATACTTTTGAAATTCAACAAGATACAATTCCCTCAGGTTCAAAAGTTTTAGTGGTTGATGATATTTTAGCTACTGGAGGTAGTGCATTTGCAGCTGGTGAATTAGTTAAGAAATTAAATGCTGATGTAATTGAATACTTATTCGTCATGGAATTAGATTTCTTAAAAGGTAGAGATAAATTAGGTGCCCCAGTTTTTACTTTATTAAGTGGTCAAGAAGAAAAGCTCCAATAAATTAATTAATAAAGAAATTAAATTTATCTAAATTAGAAGTCTTTATATCATTTTTTGTTTCCTTTTTCTTTCTTATTTTCCTGAATTATTTATTGGTTATTGGTTACAAGCTCTTACATATTGAATACAAATAATATAATATAATAAAAATTGGATGGATGTCTATTTGGTATAGCATGTTATGATCTTTTTCTTTGATTGTTTTCTCTTGTTTTCTTTTCTTTTAATGTCTGACAAGTAGTTAGACAAGATAAATATATATTTATAAATTATATGTTACTATACATGCATGATTGATCTTGTGAATCCCTAATGTGTTAACCGCTAACTAATCTATGATGATGAAGGAATGTGATGTGATATGATATGATTGATTGATTAATTGATTAGAGTTATCCACTCTTAAATATTAAGAATGCTAAATCACCAATATAAAAATATATAAAATAACCTTGTTCATGAGTGACATAACTTCCAAAACTTTTACCAACTATAACATGCCAAGTTGGACCGTATAAATGATCCAATTCTTTCTTTAAAAAAGTTGCTATATCTTTCTCGACTTTATATGATAATGCTAGTTCTGATAATTCAAATATTTTGGCTTGTATTTCTTCTGATAAATCAGATGCTTTTAAAACAGCTATAAAAAGTTCAGTTAGTAATCAAATCGGTTATTTGGAACCATATTTTGGCAAAGTATACATACGAATATCTGCAGCTTCCGGCATTGATGCTTTTGATATTAATTAAATAAGTTTTGACTAAATCTTGTTTTTGTTTTCTTTAATTTTGATTTATTTTTTTTATTTTTTTTTTTTTTTT
>JAJMJS010000012.1:0-87638 GCA_030563665.1 Scheffersomyces broadrunensis | reverse complement strand
CAATGACTATTAATCAAATAACAAAATCAAATAACAAAATCAAACAAATCAAACAATGTATATTTTGTTGGTACTATAACTTTTCATACTTTAATTTATTAGCTAAAACGTCATCTCTAAATTTATCAACTCCGAGGGCACTTGTATGACCCCAAGGTTTTAAATTATTTTCATTATCAATTGCTTTAGCAAAACAATTAAGCCAACCTGTTCTTGAAAATTTTTGATTAACAATATGTAAAGTATCTTCATGAACTAAATGATGATGTAATCCAACATTGTCTAATATAGTAGCAAGTTGTAAAATTAATCCAAGTGTTGTAATATAACCTGATTCACCTAAATCTTGATGTCGAATAATTGCTTCTGCAACTGCATCAGCATAATCATGATTACCATTAGTTTCCTTTAAAATTAAATCTCTTGAAATGATTCCTCCATACCATTCAAATGATAATTTAGTGGCGGCCATATTTCTTTCAGTTGTGGCTATATCATGTAGTAAACTTGTAACAAATACAACTTCCAAATCTAAATCCCAATGGGGAAATTGATCATGAATAATAGCTTTACTATATAAGTAAACTCTTAATGAATGATTTAAAACTTCTTTTGGTAATTCTTTTTCAACATATGAAAGAATATATTTTGATAATGGACTTGATGGAAGATTTGTATCAATTAATGGAGTTGGTTTAACGGGGTTTGGAAGAGCTTGGGTAATATCCCTTGAAATTTTAACAAATCCGTAATTAGACATGATTATAATTATCCTTTTATCGTTATTATTACTACTATTCGTATTATTATAATAATTATAATACTAATTGATAGTAATTTAAGATGTTTGAAATAAAAAATGATAATTATGATTTATTTTATAGTGGAAAGTCCTTCGTGGGGACTGAAGATTTATATTTTTTTTACTGACTAATTTTGTCAATTACGGGCTCTGTCATCGGGCCAATGTAAATAATAATTATTAACAACAATGAAAATAACTAATTATAATTAATATTATATATAATTAGCCTGGTCTAGATTTATATATTATATTTAGTTTATCTACAATTAGCTTAAACTTTAAAAAGTATAAATAACTTAAATTAACTTATATTTAAAGAAGCTGCATGAAGAAGCAAAAGTATTCTCAACGGGATATCCTAGCGACTGTGTTAGTAATGGATAAACTAAATACAACTAATTATTAGTAATGGAGAAATATATTCGAATTATTCATCAGATCGCAACAGGCATACCGGGCCACAAGCCTGAAAGAAAGGAAGTAATAAATAATTATAAATAAATCTTGTTTAAAATAAATTTGATTTTAATTTTTAGCCGCTTACATATTTTTTTTAGGGACAAATTTTAGAGACAAAGAATTATGTGAATTTTTGATTTAATCACGTGATTGACTCTAACTCTATTATTCAATAATATATATATTCTATTTATTTATTATTATTATTATATATTATTATTATTGTTACCAAATGTAACCTAATTGATAGATTAGATTAAATTTTTATATTTGTTATATATTTATATAAATGTTTAAGTAATTAAATGTTTAGTTAAGCTCTATTCGCATTAAAAATAAAAAAGTAACAATCTCTGAGAGCGGTCTTTAAATTTTGAAAATTCAATCATTATATTAACCAAGTTTTCAAGTTAAAGTATTCAATAAACAAAAATTCAATTATCTTTAGCCAAATGACAGAGGCTAGAGCTTCAGATATTTCAACTCATTTTTATAAATTGGGTCATCTTGGAGTTGTCAATTATAGTATATACACTTCAACCACCAATAATGATCAAGCATTATTAGAATTAGAACTTACGATACGATATGATCATCCAAAAATATTAATCAATTATTCCAATAAAAGCTTATATTATTTTACGTTTGGTCATTCGATTGATAATAATAATAATAATAAAATTGATGAAGTCAATTCAGATAATAGCAAAGACGATTCTAAACCACTTGATTTAGAAAAAGAATACCCAAATATTCAATTAAAACATTCAAATTCAATATTAGCTGAAAATTTATCTTATCCTCCAAAGGCTTCAACTGGTGGTGAAAATTCAGATGATTTTTTCGCCAATATAAGTTTCTTAAAATCGGTTAAAAGAATGATATTTTATAATTTATCAAGTAAAGGTATTGTGAAATTGTTTGGTAATCATAGTGTATCGGATACAGAAAATTTTTATTATCCATTAATTTATATTGATCCTATTTTATTACCAAATGGTGATTTATTACTTTCAATAATGCAAAAGGATTCAACAACTTTATTTAAATCATCATTCTTACAATTAAATCAAAATATCGATTCAATAATTGATCCAAATTTTGTAATATACCTTATACCAAGTGGTATACGATGTCATTTATTTGATGCTACTGATTTGAGGAAGAATTTCGTTCAAAAGAAATTTATTGAAAATGATAATTTACTTCATCTATTAAAGCTTTATACTGGAATTGATTATTCAAATAAATCTAAGAAAGGGGAAGAAGAAGAAGAAGCAGAAGCCGAACAACTTGATGATAACGAAATAGTTTGGATTAAATTAGTACCTAACTTAAAGCATTTAAATAATCAAACATCTCCAATTTCAAAATTCGTTCATACTGTTGATAATAAAAAATTTATATTATGGCCCTGGAATTTATGTATACTTCAATTTGGAAAATTTGAAGAAGCTAACCAACAAATTCAAACTTATCATCCCCAATCTTCCGATCCATTATCGATTATATCTGATCTTATTGACTTTAATATCTCAAGTAATCAACTTCTTCAACAACATCAACATCAACAGCAAGGATCTCAAGCTCAACCAAATCATCCATATAGCATTTCAAGTGTAACGTCTTCGTTGGGTGGAATAGGATCAGTTGGACCGAATACAGTCTTGGAGCAAGATCCTCATAAGGATCTTATGGAAATGCATGATATGACGACTCCAATAGTGCCCGATATTTTTTCAATGCAAAATACCGATAATAATTTTTTTAGTAAAGGAGTAACTGATAATGATATTGATATTCTGATAACTGAGCCTGTTGAAAATGAAGAAGAGGAGGAAGATCAAGAAAGAGGCGGTGGTGATGGCGATCGTGAGGGTAATGATAAGGAAGAGGATGATGACGATATGGAAATCGATGATTTATTTGGTGATGATGCAAGTGATGATAATTTAGATAATGGAGTAACTCCAACTGAATTAAAGTCTATTATAGATGCTGATATTTCAAACATGGCGGTTTCAACATCATTAGAAAAGGATGAAAGTCATAAATCATTAGAAGAAGCTATGGCACAAGATCTTAATGATTTATTTGATATACATAAAGATGAAGATGCACCAAAGATTGAAGTTCCTTTTGAGGATTCTAATAACAAGGCTTTTGCTGAAAAACTTGAAAAATCCACCAATAATAATCGTAGTTCAAAATATACCTATTTAGATATACCAAAAGATCAAATGACAATTAAAAAATCCAATTCTCCAGATTATGATGATCCTGGTGCTCCTTTACCAATCATACCAACTCCAATCATACCCCCAACAGTCTCAAGTTATCCAACTAATCCCCCAACTTCAGTACCAGTAAATACAGAATTACCAACCTTTCAAGATGACACTAATTCATATCAACAACAATCACAACCATATCAACAAAAATCTATATTCTCACCTATTTTATTTAATCCTATAATAAAAAGTAACATTGATACCAAATATGGGAAAGGTGGTAAATTTTATGTTGATAAAGAATCGTCAACTGATCCAGAAGGTGATAAGAAGGTAAAGGTTCCTAGAGCGACTAGTGTTAGTGGATTTGACAGACCATCGAAAAAGGAAATTACTGAAGATTTAAAGTATACTCTGGGTCTTCAAATAGAAGTTGCAATTGTATCTGAAGATTCGGAGACTTCTGTTTCAGAAGAGAGTGATGAAGATGAAGAAGTTGAAGAAATTTCGAAATCGCCACCTTTAAAACTAAATACTATGAATGAATCATTCACAACTCAAGGAAACACAATAATTAATATTAATGGAGGTTCGAACTATCTTCCTCAAGGAACAACTATTTCTGGAACCATCGATAATAATATTGGAGCAATGGGTAATAATAGTAATATTAATATCAATAATAACAATAATAATAATCATAATAACAATAACGATAGGCAACTGTTTGGATTTAGTAATTTCAACACAGGCGGATTTGCTTCTCCAAATGCTAGTATAATTAATAGATTTTCAGGCTTAAAAGCTGAATCACCATTTTCAAGAGAACTACAACATGGTATTTCTCCAATGGATTATGAACAACAAAATAATATTCAAAGCACTCCACAATTGGTTCCAAATCTGATATCAAGCACTTCAAGAGGGCTTAGTTCATCTGAAGAATCTGGCAAAATTTCAGAATCATATAATTATTTACCTTTAATATTAAGAAATATCAATGTTTCAACTGTTCCAAGTTCATACTTTATAAATAACTTGGTGTCAAAGAATATTTTACCCAACTTCAATATCAATGATGATGAAAACGAAAATGATTTAGAAGCTAGTCAAGATAATGAAATGATTGTAAATATAAAACATCTTAACGATTTCTTGGAAGTTTTGAGCCCCAACTTGATCTTTGATTTAAATCAAACTAAGCCTAGAATGAAATTGAGATACTATGTCGATGATTCATCAAGAAATAATTTAGAAAGTGTAAGTGCTTATGATAATTCAATTGAATTTAGATATGTTAATCCTGGATTTGAATCAAAATTCTTTAATATTTTTCCCAATTCTTATCGTGTTTATCTTTCGGAATTTTTATATGATCAAAAAGAATTTGAAAATGGTGATGAATTAGATAATCAACTTGATTTTTTGGATGATATTACCAACGATGATGTCGATATGTTGAATCCAAAGGCTCAGTATATGAAATTAAAAACTTTAGAATGGGATAGTATAACAGTCGCCAATAATAATAAAGAAAATTTCGAAAAGTATAAATTAATAATCGAGAAACTTAATAACAATTTATTTAAAACAGAAGAAGCTTATTTCAAGCTTCCAGTTATCAAAACCAGAGTACTTAAGAATAACAATATAGTTAATTTGAATAGTTTAGGGTTAAATTATTGGAAATATTTGAATTTCAGCCCTATTAAATTGACTAAAAATTTTCAAATTCTTTTGATTACAGAAAATGATGGAAGTAGTACATTTTATATTGATACCTTTTTGAATATGTTGATTCATAATTACAAAGAATGTAATTTTGGGAATATTACGAAGGTAAATCTATCTACTGTTGAAACTAGATCAGATTTGGAAACTATTTCCAATGGTGTCTTATTAGTGAACAGAGAAACAGGACAATCATATAATGATCTTTATATCCAACTTAATAAAAGGCTAAATTCCCTTGTTGAATTAATTAAGTTAGATCTTATAAATAAAACAAATAATTTTGAATTTGATAGGCCATTATTATTGTTATTCATAAACTTTGATGAGAAAATGAATTCAATATTGCAGATTTCTAAGGTTTTAAGAAACTTTAAAGTATCATTAACTAATCATCAATTACCACTTGTTCAGGTATTTACGAAAATTGTTCCAGGGTCTTTTATTGTAAAGAAGACGAATAAGTATAGTAGATTGAAGATATTATCCAATTATAAACTAACTAAGATTTCCATGAATTTATATAATCAATGTCCTAATGATTTGGCAAATAAAGAGATTGTCAACAATAACTTTACACTGTTAGTGAAAGATGCTCCATCTAAGATTCAATTCAAATTTATGAATGCCAGTTTTAAAGACAATAATTTTAATGACGATATCTTTCTTCACTTGGCATATGAGAGGTCTATTGACAAAAGCTGGTTTTCGGCAGCTTGGTCCGACCCCTTAGGAGTAGTGACTTATTCTAAATCATGGTATTGTGCTACTACCCATGATCAGTCTGTCAGTGCACGTAAAGCTGACCATGATGTTGCTTCAATATGTGATGATATTTGGTTGAAATCGAATGAAATCTTTAAGAAACTTAATGATGAATTTAATAATAAGTCCAGCGTTTTAGGAGGAAAAAAGTTTTTAGTTTTAACAAGAATTAACAGCGTCATTCCAGACGATGAATTAGTTCATTGGAAGAGATTAAGTGTTAAACATAAGGATATTTCATTAATTGTATTATCAGTTAGTAATTCTCCGAAAATTCTTTTTCAGAACGAATCTTCTTCAAATATGAAGCAATTAGAAGCTGAAGCTGATGGTAATAGTATGTCTCTTCAAAATTCAGGTACGAATATCAACTCACAATATCAAAATTCAAATCAGTCTCTTGATAAAGAAGGGTTTTTTAGAGCTCTAAGCAATTCTAACAACGACTCTCCAACAACAGGTGGGGGTAACTTAGTTACATCTCCTAATGGTATTACATTTCATTCCCCTCAACAATTTCTAAATGCACCAGGAAACTTTTTGTCTCCACTGGAATTAGTACCATCTAATTCGCTGGCACTGGGTTCTAATAGGTATGCTGATTCAGATTCAGTTTTGCATGAATTAGATTCGGATATTGTAGGTATTGTTCCTAGAGTTCCTTTACCATCCTTTAATTCTCCAACTCGTTTAGGAATCAAGGTAGGTTATTTATTAAAAGAGATGTCACCGATAGATAATAAAATTAAAGGAGTCAATGATTATTTGATATTTGAGGTCACTCTTCTCAGCTGTTCGAATTATTGGGATTTGGATGTGTTGATGAAATTACTTTTAAATCATTACAAGAAGCTTATAGTCATGAATGATATACTCGGATTGAGAGACGTTGCAGGTAACACTATAAGTCAAGAATTTGAAAATTCTACAAGTGAGCAAAATAAAAGAGATAGATTAAACTTTGAATTGGGAGGAATAGTTCCATGGCATATTTCAGCTGTGAGTAAAGCATTGGATTATTTAGTTCATATATATGTAGAAGAATAGGAATAGTTATTAAATGTATGTGGTGTCTGTATGCAGGTTTTTGAAATTTTAAATGATTGAATGGAAAAAAAATTCCTCACTGATATATAATATTAGCAGAAATATTATAACTTAGTACGAGTGTTCGTGGATAATCAATCAATACTAGTACTTTACCATGTCGGAACAAAGTCGTAGCATCAAAAACGAGGTTGTTGACGAAGTTCCTGCAGAAAAGTTCAACGAAATCGAAAATGATCATGAAAATGATGAAAGTGATGTCAGGTCTCAAGCAAAACGTAGACTTGATGAAGATGAAGAAGAAGAAGGAGCTGATGTTGGAGGGGAACCGAACGATGAAGAAGAAGGTGATGATGATGAAGATGATGAAGAAGAAGATGATGAAGATGAAGATGAGGTGTCAAATCATAAGAGGAAGAGAAGAAGAAGAGCTAATCAATTCATTGATATAGAAGCAGAAGTCGATGACGAAGAAGAAGATGAATTGGATGAAGATGATGAAGAAGCTGAACTTTTAAGAGAACAATTTATTTCGGATGATAGAGTGGCTGAAGTAAATGAAGGAGATCATCATGATGATAGACTCCATAGACAGTATGATCGTCGTCGTCAAGAAGCTGAGGATCAGGATGCTGAGCAACTTGCTGAAACTTTGAAACAAAGATATAGAAAGACACATACTGTGTACAGAGGGGATACAACTACAAGTGGTACAGTATCACAAAAATTATTAATGCCGTCTATTAATGATCCTTCTATTTATGCTATAAGATGTACTCCTGGTAGAGAAAAGGACTTGGTTAGAAGGTTATTTGAAAAAAAGAGAACATTAGAAAGAATGAACACTCCATTAGATATATTAAGTGTGTTTCAAAGGGATTCTTTTAGAGGATATATTTATATCGAAGCCAAAAGACCAGATGCTATAGACAGGGCTCTTACCGGTATGGTAAATGTATATATAAGAGATAAACTATTGGTCCCAGTTAAAGAATATCCCGATTTATTGAAGCAAGTTAAATCGACAGATATTGAAATAGTTCCAGGAATATATATCAGAATTTCCAGAGGTAAGTATAAGGGTGATCTTGCAGTAGTTGATAATTTGTCTGAAAATGGTTTAGATGTTCGTTGTAAATTAGTTCCTAGATTGGATTATGGAAGGAATGATGAATACGACAGAGATGGTAAGAGAATAAGGCTGAAGCTTCGTCCTTCACCAAGACTTTTCAATGAGCAAGAAGCTCGTACTTATGATGGTGACACCTTGCAAGCAGGTAGGGGTCCTCGTACTTTTATTTATAAAGGGGATGAATATATTGAAGGGTTTTTATATAAAGATTTTAAAATTCAATTTATTCAAACCAAAGATGTTCATCCAACTTTGGAAGAATTGGACAGATTCCAGAATGAAGAAGAAGAAGGATTAGATTTATCCGCAATTGCAGCTTCATTGAAAAACAAAAATCAAGCTGAAGGAAAACTGTCAACAGCTTTCCAACCAGGTGATAAGGTTGAAATCCGTCGTGGTGAATTAGCCAAAACTATTGGTATTGTCGTCGAAGGTGCTTTAAATGAGATTACTATTTCAGTAACTGATAGTGGAGATTCAAAATTTGATAACGAAAGATTAACAGTCCCAGCTGGAGATTTAAGAAAAATCTTCTATGAAGGGGATCATGTTAGAATTGTTGAAGGTAAGCATTTTGATGAAACTGGGTTAGTAATTAAAATTGATGGAGATTCTGTAATTATTGTTAGTGACCAAACCAAAGAAGATGTGAGAGTTTTTGCAAACTACTTAGTTAAAGCAACTGATGCTACCCTGAATATTGACAATATCAACAGTAAATACGATATTAAAGATTTAGTTCAATTGAATGTCTCATTGGTAGGTGTTATTGTTAAAGCTGAAAGAAGTGTATTTCAAATTTTAACTTCGGATGATAGATTGATTGATGTGAAACCAACTGGTATAGCTTCAAAATTAATATTAAGTCGTCGAGAACAAGTTGCTACTGATAAGAATGGGTTTACTATTTCTGTGGGTGATACAGTTAAAGAAATCTTAGGTGATAAAAAGAGAGAAGGTGTAATCTTACATATTTACAAGAATTCATTGTTTGTGAGCCTGAAAGAAATCATAGAAAATTTAGGTATCTTTGTTACTAACAGAATGAATGTTACTACTGTTTCCACAAAGGATTCTATGGTTTCAAAGAATTTAGGGCCTGATTTGAATCGTATGAATCCCAATTTAAAAATTACAAACCCAATTTTAGCTTCAGCTGGTCTTCAAACCAGAGTCGGTGGTAGAGATAAGTTAATTTACAGAGATGTGGCTGTAACCAGCGGTGCTTATAAAGGATTGAAAGGTAAAGTTGTCGAAGCTGATGAAGAATTTGCAAGAGTTGAATTGCATACTAAAAGTAAAAAGATTAAAGTCAGCAAGAATAGTTTGAATGTTCTTGATCGTGGTACTTGGATTCCATACTTAAGATTTATTGGTGCCGCATCTGGTGAAGACTTCAGAGACTTCAGTAAACCTAAGAATCCTGCATTCACTTCCGGAGCAAGATCAGCTTGGAATGGAGGTGTTACACCTGCTGTTGGAGCTGATGTCGGCTCGACTTGGGGAGGAGCTACAGCATGGGGAGGTGGTGGTAAAACTCCTGCCTATGGAAATCAAGCAGCCTGGGGCGGGGCTTCTACTTGGCAAGCACCAAACAATGGAGGAAACTCAGCTTGGAAGGGTGGAGCATCTACTTGGGGTTCACCAGCAGATAGTCCTCCTAGCAGTAGAGGGGGGAGCTCTGCTTGGAATGGTAACAAGGGCAACGGCTCTTCTTGGGGTCAAGGCGGCAGTTCTACCTGGGGCCAAAGTCAAGGCGGCAATTCTGCTTGGGGTCAAGGTCAAGGTCAAGGTCAAGGTGGTAACTCTACTTGGGGTCAACATAAAGGAAATAGAAGTAGTTGGAGAAAGTAGCAATTTTTGTAACAAATTCTTAAGTTTATTATGTAAAAAAAAATCAAATATGTATATTAAATAGTCAAAAATACAAGTAGTCGTTGGTACTATAGTAAGTGAATATGTTTTCAAGCGTTCTCGCAACCTGGACAATTGTGTAAGACTTCATGAACAAATACATCACAATCAATACAGAAATCACTTTTACATTTTAAACATCTATATCTAGAACTTGTCATTGACTCTAATGAATTTTTCTTTTTCGACTTAGAACCAAGGCCCTTGGGGAATTTAAGTAAGCACCCAAAGCAGTGTAAGCTTTCGTACGAGGAACTTACTGGTACTTCCCTATATGGAGCTAAAGGGATTAAATGATGGTATGATCTGGCTAAATGAGTCGAAAGAATCAACATTAAGCCACATACTGGACATATTGTAGGCAAATTTATAACTTTGCTTTTACATTGAGGACATTGATATCCTACTGCATTGCTTGCACTAAAGTGGGACACACCATTATTATTGTTAACTTCAACTGCTTGCTTCGAATCCTCTGAGCCATGAGTCGGATCTGATGCGCTTAGTTGTGGGAAATCAACAGTAAATGTTGAATTATTTAAGCTTGACGTTAAGGCAGGTTGAATTTTAGATGGAAACCCCATACGAATTAAAGGCACGCCCTTCGAAGCTTTCTCTTTTTCCTCCTTATCTTTTTCAGTTATCGGTAAAGGAATAACACAATCCATTAGTAACTCTTTGAAGTGGGACTCGTTCATTATAATACCATAATTCTTAGAAAATACACTTTTCTGTTGATGGTTTGTTTTATTAACCAATTCCTGACAAATAGCAACCTGGGCTGACAATCCAATTACTTTTACCTTTATATCATCTTTAACCAAATTATCTATTGTTTTATGTATATCTCCTGGATCGCTAGTAAAAAGAGCACCAAATATAACCAAAACTTCTTTGGAATTCTTGGTGCTATTGGAATTATTTCCAAAATTATACTTTAGTAAGGAACGTGCCATTTCCAAAGAATTCTGAAGCGAAGGGTCGCCCTTTGGCTCATATTTATTATGCTGTCTGGCTCTTAGTTGCCTTATTTTGTCGAGATGATATTGTGGTGAACCATTTACTTCACTTACTAGTTGAGCAACACCATTTCTCATCAATATTATGCCTAGTTGTGAAATTGGATTTTGATCAAAGAATTCGACTGTAAATTCCTGTAACAATGATAAAGTCATTGTGAACCTCGTTGGCCTTAAATCTTTCTCTAGCATCGCCAGTGACCCATCTATAACCACTATTAATGTCCTTATAATTCCTCTTTGAAATGGAGTACTTGGATTTTTCATAATTTTCTTCTTTCGGTTTTCTATCATGGTCAGGATAATGGTTTCCAAAGATCTCCCACTTTCGTCATCTTTAACTATATCCCATGACCTTTGATATTCATCTTCCCACGAATAACCATTTGATCCCTTTAAGTCACTTACAGGACCTCTTTTGGCACTAGATCTTGTTCTCCTGGATACACCATCCACTAAAACTTCTGGCTCATTAGATGTTAATCTTGAAGAAGGAGATTCCGTTGCATCAATTTGTCGGGAAATGAATTCTTCATCGGAGTCGTCCATTGTAATATACTAATCAATCTCTTTTTGGTAATCTTTAAAATCAAATTTTTGAAAATTTATTTATACAAATGTCGCACAAAAAATCTACTTCTTCATTTAGAGATGGTAGCGAATGAAACTAAAGTTTACTACTAAGAAATAATACAAAAACATTAAATATATTAAGATAAATGCCTTTTCTTACTATTATACTTATTAATTGACTTAGAAAAATCAACTTCTGATTCATCATTTACAGTATAGAATAAATCAAAAAATTCATTTAACTGGTCGGCAGTTATTTCTCCCATCTCTTCTTCTATAAACGGTATTTCTTTTAGTGAATCCAATGTTATCAAATCCCGTAATCTATAACCTTCATTTGGAATAGGAGTCATTTCTTTATTCTCACTCTCGTATAAGTATAGTCTCTCTTGACCATAAAAGGATACAAATTCCTCTTTAGTCAAATTGAAAACATTTGGAGGATATGCTTTATTCTCTATATCTTTATTCTTCTTAACCTTTGGCTCGGGGGCTGAATCATTTTCCTGAATGTAAAAATTCCGAAGTAATTGAATGGCTTCCGTTCTCATTATCCCTCCAATACTTGTATAAGGATTATCTATTAAATTTGCATCACTATGAATTGAGAGAACAGTACCATTGCCTCCAAATCTATCGTTGCTACATCCATAAATGACTTCTCCTATTCCTAGTTGCCTCAAAAATGATGCACACATAATGCATGGTTCAACTGTTACATACAAAACAATATCTTGGAAATTGATGTCATCAGATTCATCAATCAACCTTTTGATAGCAATAAATTCAGCATGCTTAGTCCCATTTAATGATGTGTTCGTGAAATTGTATCCTATGCTTATAATTTCATTTGTTGTTCTATTCTTCAATAGGCAAGCGACTGGTGTTTCGTTTATTAGTAGAGCTTTATATCCTATAAAAAGACTCTTAGCTATATCTTGGAAATGAGTTGTAAGATCGATCATTATTTTAATTCATGTTTGCTGGCACTATAATATAACACTTGCAAATTGTTATTTCATCAATATTGTTAGTTTTCCAGGTAAAATAAAAATTAAAAGGCAAAGAAAAATTTGATGATAAAGTTTTTCTCACTGTTATTTTTTTTTAATAGAGAGAACCCCAGACTTAATTGCTTTATTTGTTTATACGTGTTACATATAATGAGTGATATCCAGAAACTTTTGCTTAAGAGAATAAAGCAGCAAGAATTGGCTATGGGGCTTTCTCTGTTATCAGAAGATGACGAATTGTCAGAAGAACTCCACGAGAAGCAAGAATCCAACCCAGATCAGCCAATTGGCAACAGCAAAAGCCAAGATGAATCCATTCTAAAGAACTATAGTGAATTCAAGAATACTTTCTTTGATGAAATTGAAATATACACACACGACTCATTGAACATTCAAGCTTATTTCAAAGGTCCAAAATCTGCCGAATCCCCAATATTTGTTTTATTACATGGTGCTGGATCTTCGTCTATGACGTTTGCTAAATTGGCTGTTGATATTTGTTCTTTAGATGAAACAGCGGGTATATTCGTGTTTGATTCAAGGGGCCATGGAAATTCATCTCAAACTACAGACTTCTCAATAGATTCATTAGTGGATGATCTTTCTTTTGTTCTTTCTGCATTTACTACCAAACATGATGTTAAATCAAATTCATTATACCTTATTGGTCATTCATTAGGTGGAGCTATAATCGCCAAATTTTTAAGTCAAGAACATAATGATTTGAATATAAGAGGCGAAGTTATCCTAGATATTGTAGAGGAAACTGCTGTTAGGTCATTAAATACCATGCCAAAATTTATTGAAAATAGACCAAAATCATTCACTTCTATAACAAAAGCGATTCAATGGCATATGAATTTCTTATTATTTAATGAAGAGTCTGCTAATTTGAGTATCCCTGATTTATTGACTTCTAATATTACATGGAAAACTGATTTAGCATTAACACAGCCGGCTTGGTCAACTTGGTTTGAAGGCTTATCAAAAAACTTTCTAGGGTTTAAAGGTCCTAAATTATTATTACTATCAGCACATGAAACTTTAGATAAGAATTTAATAATAGGGCAGATGCAAGGTAAATATCAATTGGTTGTTTTCAATAACAATCATAATTCAGGTCATTTTATACATGAAGATTTACCTCATCAAGTTGGAGTTTGTTTATTAGATTTTGTAAAAAGAAATGAAAATCCTAATACTTTTATGAAAGAGGAACTAGGAATAGTGCCCAAGTGGGGTGGTAAAATAAACAAATAGTGTATATATTTATTATTAGAAAATAAATACAAGATTGGGATTATGTTTTAATCAATACTTAAGTTATTTTTTTTGATTTCTTCTTCTCTTTCCTTTATAATGCTTACAACTTCATCGATTTTCTTAGACGCGTATGGGAATCTTGGATTAATTAAAAACGGTCTTAAATCAAATCTATTATCGTCAGGAGAATACTGTTCGGCATGATAAGCTGGAGTCATGGTAGTCATTTTATGTCTATTTATAGCATAAAAAAACCAAAATCTCTTGACTTTCTCGGCTACTTGTTCAGCCGTTAAGTTAAATGGAGGTTGAGACCACTCGTGATATAATTTTATAAACATTGCTAATGGACCACACTTTTCAACCTTTCTTAATCTCCCAAATCTTGATAATTCGTCGTACGTCATACCCATATCAATTTCATCACTTTGAACATAATTCTCTGTTATTGGCTCTAATTCAGCAGTAGGTGTTGCAGTTATAAATTCATGTAAGATTGGTAATTTAAAATTGATTTCTGCCCAGGCTATAAATCTTTTCAAATCAGTCTTGGAAATACCTCCAATTGGATTAATATCAGCTGAAGAGCAATCATATTTAGTCAAGTATCCTCGTAAACATTCATCTACATTAGCACTACCCAATACCAACAAACCACCCGATTGCTTTTGCCTCGTCCAAGGCAATAATTGAGCAAATAAATAACTTAATACCATTCTTAATCTTGCCTGAATGTTTTGTAAAGCCAAGTTTTCAGTTTGACTACCACCAAATATCTTAAAAATTGGCTTTTTACCAGTTGCCACCTCAAATACTGAAATGACGGCGCTTACTAATGTATCCATATTCATATCGATATGATAAGAACCAATCTTACTGGCTAATTCTTTCGATCTATATCTTGTCTCTTTAGATGAATTTACTGTTCCCATAAAACTGGTATAAAATAACCTTTCTGCAATTTCTTGGGGTGTCTTTGGAACAAAGCTAGGATCGTGAGTTAACGCTTGAATATCAGCCAATACTTGTTTATCATCTATTGATTGAATAATCAATCTACACATCAGATGAACTATAACTGCAGTAGCACAAGAATCGATACCACCACTCAAAGGAAGGAAATAGCCACCTGTTTTGGACCTTCTTAAATAATCCCATAGCCAGCAGGCGGGTCCCAAAGCGATTTCCTCTTCTGGTAAATGATACCTTATTGGTCTGATTTTAGTGGGAACAATTAGTGGATTGAAAACATGAGAGCTTGGAGATAGCTCAATATCACAATGAATAGCTTTATAAATATCGGTTCTATTAACCGATTGTATACAGGCCGACTTTTGATTTCTATATGATCTAACATCATCCAAATCAATAGTTGCAGATACCACTTCGACATCCTTTAAAGAAAATTGAGATGCTTGGGCAACAACGTTACCATTGACAATAATACTTGCACAACCATCATAGTACAATCTGTCACCATCACAACCACGTTGGTTGGAGTATAAGTAAACACCACCACATTTTTTGGTAGCTTCAGTTATTAATTCTAATCTAGTATCTAATTTTCTTAATTCATGATGAGAACCACTTGAGTTAGTAAATATCTCAACACCATCTAAACTCATATCAATATGAGGAGACTGAGGAGTAAATAATTCTTCACAAGTTTCACAACCCAATCTGGTTTCTAAAGTTTCAATAACACAATCACCGAATGTAACTCTTAATTGACCTGTAATTTTGGTAATAAACTTTGGCAATTGATGATCTTCAAAATATTTTGGCCTATTCCAAGGAGTGAAATATCTCATTTCACGATAATTTCCATCATTGGCCAAGTATAATTTAGGTCTAATTAACAAGATTTTGGAATTGAAAGAAATAATTCTGCAATTATACTTAATAGATTTATGAATGATTGGAATACCAATGTCCAACAAGATATCTTGAGTATCGGGATGAGATAATATTTCACCATATATTTGCCAAGAATGATCATATAAGTCATTTTCAGCAAAATGATCTAAACAACCATAACCACAAATCTCTAACTCTGGACCAACTCTTAGTTTAGCTCCTTGTTTTTTGGCTTCCACGATACTTTCAACAATACGGTCTCTGTTACCCTCAAAATCGAGGGCCCATTGGTTTAGATTACAGGTAGCTATTGTTATATAATGGCCCATACTTATAAGTTGACTTTATTGAGTGGGGCCATTGATACTTACATATTTTGATTTTCTTGTTTTACCAATGAGAATTTTTTTGGTAAAAAAAATGAGATAATAAATTTTAAAGGTACAATTTACTATCTAACAAGATAGAATAGCTCAAGAATGTTCTTACAAAGTATACAAGTTGGGCTGAGGATAATTCATAAGTTTATCATATCCCCAAGTATAAGCTATATAATAAAGATACGATCAGATAGTATGCCGATTTCTATTTTCTTATTCTTAGCTCAATGTTAGTTTCAATAATTGTGGTTTGTTTAAAGACTTGGGCTAAAAGACTGCTTTTTTAATAGTGGTAGAAGTCTTCTTAGGAGCTTAACCAAGATACTTAAACTTCAACAATTGCAATCGAAAAAGATTTATATATCAATAATCAAAATCAACTATTTTATTAAGGTAGTTTTAATCTTAGTATATTTTATGGAGCATTTTATCAAAAAGACGCTTTCAAATAATTAAAATTTCCGTGAATTTATAGCGATATCTTATATTTTCTTACTGAAATATTATTCGTTTTGACAATAGTTCATACAGTTCTTTATGGATAAGGAATTCATAGAAAGAAATTGAATTCCATGGAAACAATATAGGATAAGCTCTAACTGTTTGTCCCAATACATATACGTATACCATACCTTAAACTAGTTGGTGGCAAGATTCAATATGAATATGAATATGAGAGGCTCTTTCAAGAATTTGCTTAATGGATTGCTTTTAAGATTAAAACTTCTCGTCTCTTTGCTTGAGTTTGGCGCCCAAATGTATTGAGCCTCGAAAAAGGCAGTCTGTTTAATTTGTTTATTTCTTTCTCTTGCTTCCAGTACAGCAAAAAAATCCGCAAATCCGCCTACTGTCAATCAATAAAATTCAGGTTTCTACTACCTCATTAGTCATTTTTATCATTAACCATTCAGATAAGTATCATACATTTTCTGTGTAAAGAATTTATATACGAAAAAAAAGAATAGTAAAAAAGAGATTACTTGATGGATATATATATTCGCTAATTCCATATAAAATATGTCAATGTGCATGATACATGTGAAATTTTTGTGACTGCATTCAAAAGAAAAAAATTTCCAAAATGATGCAATTAAAAAACGTCTAGCCTTCTTTGATATAAATGACTCTCTGGAGTTTCTCAGAGTGCTTCAGCATTAGTTATGTCGTGAGACATTCGTAAATTTTGTGCATGACGGATATTAGTAACACTAATCTAATTAATGTGAATTCCATAATTCCAGCTGCAGACGGTGACGTAAGGCTTGGAATCAAGCCACTAGTACCTCCTCCAGAATCCCTCCAGAATCCATACCTGTGTCTGTTCAACTTGGCTAAAATCTCCAAGTTCTAACGCCATCCCTAATTACATGCCATCGGTTTCTCGCTTATCACTGCAGTAAATTGCAAATGTTTGGCAATGAATATTCAATTATCCCTCTGCGCCAACAGAACTTCATAGTTAAGAGGAAATGGGTTCTACTATAGTAGAGTATAGTTAGAGTTCCCACGTTTTTCTGTTCATCACAAGTAACAACATTTCTCTACAAATTCTTTCCATCTTATAACCAAATTCATAACAAAAAGTGTAAGGGTAATATTTTTTCTTTCTATTTATTATAGATGTAAAAGCCTATACCTAATTAGGGGCTTTAATTAGTCCCACTCTATTTAGCCTGATTGGTTAAACTTGTCTCCATAACTTTAAAATACAAATAAACTCAACATTTAACTCGTATGTGTCCAAGGAAATCGGTAATATGTAGTCACTAATCACACAACAGTCGCAGAAAATAAAGTTAACACTTTCGTAGTTTATTTTGCATTAGCTTTTTTAGGCAAACGCTAATTTTATCTTCCTGAATTGGCCCCCAGTAATTTGAGGTGAGGTCAATGGTGATTTTATTTCTTGTATGTGTCCTTTTAGTGACTACGTTTGACTTCTAATTTTGTTTCGTATCTCTTTCTTCAGTAAAACTTTTATTCATTTTAATCATAGCTATTCGAGACACATACATCTACCTATGGATGAAACAAACAAACTTTGGTACGAAGAATTACCCTTCCATGCCTTGCTCACCTTTACAATAACTCCTTTATCTATTTTCTTTTTTAGAAAAACAAACATTCATCAGTTGTTAACCAAAACATCAATTAAAGACAAAAAAAATGTCATAAGCCTTTTAGTTTTAGCCTTATTGATAATCTTGAATGTTAATATTTGGCTAACCCTTGGTGTTTCGGTGTACAATTCTCTCCAGCTAAGTATGTACTTGAAAGATTTAAAGACTCATTCTTTTAACTTACATAGTACACCAATAACAAATGACATATCTGATTATGAATATAATCCATTCCTGGTTCCAACTTTCTCTGATATGGAAGACCACTTTGATTTGGAAATTGCATTACATGAAAATCAGCATGATACCAAAGAAGAAATAAAAGAGTTCTTAACTTTAAAATGTCCAAAAGTAAGTTATTTAGATGCAGATTCTTTATCAGCATCTAAACAAATAGTTGATTTAGATCAAGCCAATGAATTACTCAAAATTAGAAACATGGCCGCAAAAATGTACAAAAATAATGAATATTCTGCATTAAAATATTGCTTCAGGGATGGTAAAGATGAAAGTTTGCAACATATTATAGAAAGGAAATGGTTTAAATTTTGTACATCTTCAGTTTGGATGGATAAATATAATGTTCATTTTGTCATTAGTCGTGTAACTTATTGTCCATTTCATACCTATAAAAAACCCCTAATTTCATTATTATATGCACAAGTATTTGATAAAAATTGGAATGAATTAAACGATTATAAGTTCGAGGATAAAGTTAATGTTGAACACACTTTCCCAACTATTTTAACAGTAAAAGTAGATGACGGTTTTTTATTAGATGAATATTTGGGTTCTGAGGATCCTCGAATTATACTAAGATCTTACTTGAATCAGGAAACTGGTCTTATGGATCAAGAACCCGTTATTGTTTATAATTCAAAATCTCAAGAGGCAGGAAGAAATAGAGCCATGTTTATTCATCGCCCTTTAAATCATCAAACTCAATCAGTAAGAATGGATATCCACGGTGTACCGGTAAGAGAGCAAGAAAAGAATTGGGCACCTTTCTTTAACTCAAATTTGAATTATATTTATTATATTTATGGATTTTCACCTTTGACAATTATAAAATGCCATATGGAAAATGGAATTTGTCAAAGGGTAACAGGACCTCCAATTCATGTCGATGATCCAGTTGCTCAAATCAGTGGTGGAACCAATTTAATAGAAATTCCTCCTAACTTATTACCGGATAAACTTGCCACGAAAAGGAGATTTTGGTTTGGATTAGCAAGATCTCATATTAAAAATTGTGGTTGTATGAAAACAGCCTATAGAATTCATGGTATTTTGCTATCTACTAATATTGAGGAACCAGACGAAGTATTCTCTTTGGATTATATAACATCATTATTGGATTTCAATATAGATCCTGAAGCTTGGGATTTGAAAAAGAATGATCATAAATGCGATGATCTGAAATCCGTGTTAATCCCTAATTCTATTTCGTACTGGGATTTCATACCAAAAGAAATAAGTGGAAGATATAATACTCATGACGATGATATTATGGGGATAGCTTTTTCTGAGGCCGACAGAACTAATAAATTGATTCATGTTAAAGGTTGGTTTAAGCATCTACATAAAGTACTAGACGCAAATCAACATAAAATTCAATCTCATTATTTAAACGAAAATAAAATATTGTTGGAATCAACCTTCTTCAGCAATTGTTCAACCATAGATGCTAAAGACTATTGTAAATTGAATGCTAAAAAGTACCATTGGTATTAATTGAAAAGTTTCATGTAAATTTACTGGCTACTCATAAAAATAAAGTATATAAATTATAATATATATATATAAATAATTTTTAATTTTTAAAGTTTTTCGTTTTTGTGACAATGAAATTATTCAATTCCTACCCAAATATCACCTAAATATTCAAATAAATCTTGAGACTGTTCATCAAATTGAATAGTAGTACCATTTAGAAGATTATCTCCATAGCCAATTGAACTATACCCGCACCATATATGTCCGGCGCATAAATCATCAACCTTCTTCCAAGATTCGGAAGGTTCATTTTGATCATTTGTAAAGCCTTCTCCTAGCATACGGATACTGTCATGCGGAGGAATGATTGCCTGTTTTATTCGAATTGGATTAGAATAAAAAAATTTTAAAGCTTGTACTGTCTTCAAAGTTGAAGGATAACGTCCTTGCTGCTTCCTTAAATCTTGAGCAAAATTAATATCATCAGACCATTGGTCGGCGCAAAATTGAAATCCAGCATTAATCCAAATTAATGATTTATCTTCATGAATTTGGCCTACATGTGGAGAGCATAACTCCTTTGAAACATATTCTTCGCTATTCTTTTTAAATCGGTAAGGATTAAATTCTCCAATTGATGCTGCATAGTTTTTATTAAACGCATAATGTTCATTTCCATCAATAGCAAAGGATAACCAAAAAAAATCGCTTTCTGAATTAGTCCTTTTTGTAAAAGGTTCCATGAAATTTAATTGAGGCATTAGTAAAATAGAATTCAAATGCTTCATTTTATCAATAACGACAACACCAGAGTCTATGAAATTAACAATATTTCCTCTCATGGATTCTAATTCAAGAGTTCTCTTGCCTATTAATGGGAAGTCAAACATAATTGTATCGAGTATCGATGGGAACATCTTTTTAAAAAAATTAATATCTGATTGAGGTCTAAATTGTGGTATGGCTCGATCTTTAAAGAAAAATGCTCCTGTTTCTTTGTATTCTTTTATATTGAATAACCATTCTGGTTTCTTGAGTAAAATAGAATCAGAATCAAGTAATAGAAACTCTTCAAATGAATTAAATAGGGTGGCCAAGAATTTATTCTCCTTCTTAGTGAATTTATCCTTATAATTAGTATGAAGTGCACTATCAACATCAACAAACCAAACTTCTTGTTGAGGTAATCCGTAAGCATTATTGGCATAATCATCGGGGAATAAATTTTTAACCTTTTGGAATGAAGCTGGTACATCTAGAAATAATTCACGAGCAGCTTTAACTATTCTCCTTCTGGATTGTTGACTAAGATTATCTTTACGATAAATCATTTGGATTGGTAATTTATTATTAAGTGCTCTTAATAATTTAACTAACTTGGTGACATCATCTACTACGTCTTCATTAATAGCCAATACAATTCCTTTGCCATTTAAGTGATTCTTAAACTTGGTTAAGAAACAGTCATTTTCATGGTTAACAAATATTTTGGAATGGCGGTTTATGAAAACAGGTGGAATAAATTTGATTGCTCCATTCCATCTCTCAAAAATTGGAAAATTAAATGATAGCCAGGGATAAACTCTTTGTTGCAAATCACTGCAGTCGTCGTAAGGGTCCAAGTGAATGGACTTTTCTTGGTAAGTTGGATAGAATGAAGGTATCTTTGAACGTCGGTTTCTTGAATTCATTTGTCTTCGAGTTTGATCTTCAGATTGTTCTTCTTTTGGATCTTGATCTTGGTCTTGTTCTTCTTTTTGTTCTAGTTCTGTGCTACTTTCTTCAGTTAAATTTCCTCCTTCTTCCAATTTCATTGCTGATTTGATAAAGTTTTGTTGCTCAGCAACAAATTTAATGACTTGACTTTGCTGATTAGAGTCATCAAACGTTACCAAACATTTATTAAAGATCCTTAAATGACTTAAAGAATCCAACACGTTTTGTTCAACTTTTAAAGTGTTCGTCCCGACTATCTCATAATTTTTATCAATAAACTTATCTAATTCTGATTGTTTAATTTGATCATCATTTACAATTTTATTTTCTTGCTTAAATTTATTTTTCAATTCATCACGATTTTTTAATTTCCATGATTCATAGTCAAATTCATCTTTGTCTTGTAATGTCAAATCTTCATTTGGATTAATAAACCAATTATGATCATCAACATATAAGTTTTGAAAATATAATTGACATCGTTGTTTGAAATTTAAATTTCCTAATATGGCATTGTCATCTCGATGGTTTTGAAAGATTAATTCATAATTAGAAGAGAAAGCTGGTTTTATGTGACGATGATCTTGCAAATTGAATAACTTCTGATACAATAGTATAGTTGGGCGGTTAAGTAAAGATATGTCAACAGGTTTATATTTATGATGATGATTGACATTATTTTCATCGGTAAAGGACCAATCATCATTTTCAATATATTCATCTAGATCTTTATCACTATTGGAACTAGAAAATGTGTTGTTAATTGTTATTATTAAGGTTTGGTAATGATACAAAAACAAATAAAGTTGTAAGAATAAGAATATTGCCCCAAAAACGAGAATACGTAAAGATCGGCTCATTGAAAAGTCCAAATAGGTTGAAGGACTTGGCTTACTCGCTATCTAACCCTTGATAATGATTGATTTTTGTTTTGTTTCTTAATTAAGTTGCAATTAAGGTTCATACAAACAAGTAAGTATAAAAAATAAAATTATGATACCAGTATAAGTTTTATTTCGTTAATTTACGAATAAAATTATGTGATTGCTTTACTTTTCTGACTTATTTGATTGAATATAATGGTACGGTTGTGATATCTTTTATTTTCTGTATAATTCTTCTTAAAATTTAAGTAAAGAGCCTCCTACGATAAATTTAAATAAAACTTATATATATGTATATATATATATAATAAGTACTATAAACAATATACGAAAACCAAGTTACAATTTTAACTTTTCAAAAAATAACCTTGTCTGATAAAAGGTTTAAGTCGCCGTCGCCCTATTATATTTTAATTTGGTGACCTCATTGTCCCACTTTATACAAGGCAACACAAAAGCTAATTATTAAAACAAGAGAGCCCCTCTCATATATTACTCCAACTAACAATGGTAGATTTAAATTTTTCAAATGCAAAATTCAGGCAGGATTTTTAAAATGTGATATGTATATAGTTTAAACCCCGTAGCGAAGTGCATGTTCCGGATGATCTGCAAGTTTAAACCTACTAATAGGATAGAACAATTTTTAACCCAATTTGATATTCATTAAAAGTCCCTTAAATAACAATCAAGTAATGGATAATACATAATGCTGGTTAAGTATGAAGAAAAATGTGTTGCGGCAACTATTATTATAAAAGTAAACTCTTTAAGAGTGTCAATGTCGTCCAGGTGTCGTCAAGCAACGTGTTACTAAAAAACGTAGGCAGGGGAAAGCAACAATAAAAAGTAAAAATTTTGAGTTATATTTTTTCATAATTTTAAAATCAGCATTAATGCTTGCATTCGCCTATTGATTATGCATAAACAATTTCAACCTTGTACAACATTTCTTTCTTTGCTATTTTTTATTCCATGCTTTTCGCATATTATTTTTATTTGATTTCTGTTTATTCCTCATGTTCAAATAAAGTAATAAATTCATAAGTCATCAAGTAAGAATTTTCTAATATTTGCTAATTTTAAAAAAATATGATTTTTTTGAAAAAAAATGAGCCTTATCTTTTTTATGTGCATAATGCATAAAAAATTAAACAAAAGTTTTGTTCCTTTTTTTTTATTCGTATCTCCAAAATTCAATCCAAACTAAAATGCTCTATAAGGGATAGTTTATTTCTTATTGAGTTTGTATCAAAAGAAGCACTCGTGTTATAGGTGTCAGATTATATTGATGTATTATCTTCAAGAAAATCTATAAAAATTCTTCAAAATTTCGCTCTGATTCCAAACAATTTTTGACAATTTTGGACAATATTTTATGACTTCAAAACAACTTAATCTTTTAACTCGCAAAAGGAGCGATCCATCTTGATTGTTTAAACTTTATGCTTAATTGTTGTTGCAATGATCCTTTACGTTTCTTATAGGACGATTCCCCTCAAACGGTTAGCAGCTTTTATGCCCAAGATTCTATTAGATAAGAATTACGCATATTTCAAGAATTTTTATCACGTGACAATGGCTCTTTATGAGAAACATTGGCAAAATATTTTTTGTAAAATATCCGTGATAGTTTAGTGGCTAGAATTACCGTTTGTCGCATGGTAGACCGGGGTTCAATTCCCCGTCGCGGAGTACTTCATTTTTTTTCTCTTTTGTTAATTTTTCAAGACAACCTAAATTTTTTTTTCTTTTCAAATTTATGTTTTGATACATATTCTTATAAATAACAATCTTAATAACTTCAATACATGAGAGGGCTAATACCGAGCATACAATCAAGTAAAAGAGTGCTAAGGAATATCCACCATAGTACTATTCTGGACCTATTCAGATCTAATATGGCTAGAGTAAGTTCACAAGCCATGATCTTAACAGCTGCAACTTCGAATAAGTGTAATGAGTTACATGGAATGACCTTATCATCAGTTAGTTCCCTCTCAGTTTACCCTGATCCATTGATGGAATTTAATTTACATTTACCGTCATACACTTCACAAGCATTAAATGATCATAAATATCTTGCTATTCATTTGTTACCACCAACAACTAAATCAGTTTATCTTAGTCGAATTTTTGCAAGTGGAGTTAAAAAGGATAATGCTGGTAAAGAATTGGCATCAACCAATGAAGAGAATGACGATGGTGAAGTATTTCATGAAATGACTACTCCATTTTCAAAGCTTAATTACAAAAATGATTATTCTATGTATAAAGTTAATGATGAAATAAGTATACCAATCCTAAATGAAAGTGAAAGTATCTTTATTTGTAAAGCTAATAGCAATTTCTTAGTAGCCAATCATGAAATATGGGTAGTTAATGTCCTTAAAGTAATTGAAAATAAGTTATATAAAGATAAGAGTTCAGGAGGAGTACTATATTACAATAGAGGGTTTCATAAAATCGGTGATAGTTTAACTGAACAATAACGATCAATCATGATTCGTATATATTCAACCTTTTTAATTCATATATACATGTAAATAATAGCATAAATTACAAGCAATTCATGTTTTTTTTGCTTTTCTGTGGGCCAATCGTACAATTTTTTTAATATATTTATTCATTCAATACTTTATTACACTCATCACGTAAGATTTCTGTTTCTGATAAAACTTTCGGTAAAATATTTTCAAACTTTTCATTGGCTTTTTTAATTCTCTTCGTAAATTTATTCAAGATTTCATTCTTCTTTATGGATTTTAATTCATTAGTTAAGGATTTAATTTCATCTAATCTACTTTGTTGTTTATTAGATAATTTTTGATTCTTAGAGGTTAATAATTGAATCTCGTTATTTGAATTCTTTAATTTTAATTGTTCTGCTTTGATTCTTTCGTTATATTGATCATAAATTAATTCCAACTGAGCAACTTTTGTTAAGAATTCACGCTCTTGATTCTTAAATTCTTCTTTGAGTTCTTTTTCTTGAGATGTTAATTCCAAGATGGTTGAATTTAATTGTTCAATTTCGCTTTCCAATTGAATAACTGAGTGCTTTAATCCTTTTAATTTCCCAAATAATCTACTTTCATTACTATTACCATTATTCTTATTATATTTTGAAATTTTATTCTTTAAATTATCAATATTATTCCTTAATTCAATGGATCTCTTATGCTCGTCCTTCTTAAATTTCTTAAATTTTAGTTTTAAAGAATTTAAATTCTTTAATGTAATAATTAATGATATTTGTAAAGTAGTCATTGATGAAGAAGTCTCATTCTTTAAAAGTATTTTATTTTCATCATCATTGAAGAATTGATCATCGTTTACATTTTCAGTATTGATTAAAAAATGTTGAAGAATATGCTTATCCTTATAAATTAAATCAATCTCATATTGAAATAACGATGTTAAACCATATATAATCAAATATTGATAATCATCTTCAACAGTAAATTTGTAATATGTCCATGAAATATTATTAATCTTAATGGTTAAATCGCCTAAATTAATTAATGGATTTTTACTTAAAATCTTGAAAGCAACTTTTGAATCATCAATTAAAACTATTGACATTGGGAATTTATGAGAATGAGTAGCTGGCTTCATTTCAATAACTTTGTTTTTACGTTTAGTAATTTCTCCATTAAATAGTTTGGGATTTCTTAAAATAGCTTTACTAGCAGCTAAAATTGACCAAAATGGTTGAATAATAACAGTGTTCTCAATTGTTGTCACATTAGGCGAAACGGTTGTTGTTGTTAATGAAGTTGATGTAGTTGTAGAGCTCGAAGTTGTGGTTGTCGAAGTTATTATTGATGATGGAGGTGGCACATTTGGGGCAGATTGGGCTGTTGAGGCTGATATATTTGTATTTGAAAGCTGAACGGTACCATTATTACTGCTACCTGAAAAATGACTATTGACATTCACTACTGGCATCCCTCTGCTAGCAACAGGAATAGGATTCACTTTCACACTATTACTTCTTAATCTATTCTTTAAAATAGTTAATTTACTATTGAATGGCGATAAAATAAAATTCTCAAAGTTTTTGATAGCTACTGAATCAGAAGAAGGTTGCATGGTTGAAATCTTTGGAACCAAATCTTTTAAATTGATTTGAACTAATTTGCTGTTGTTGTTGTTATTTGGAGTTTGTTGATGATTTATGAATAATGAATTTTCATTCTCGGTCACATTTGGTATTGAACTTTGCAAAATTGTGGACTTCTTAAAAATGGTTGAATTTATAATATGAATACACAATATTAGATATAACTTGGTATTTAATTGTTGAAAGGTAAAATTATTAATATAAGAAATATTATTGTTATAAACTTTTATGAATTTAAACGATAAATTTAACCAACTTATTAAGTAATTAATGTAATTTGTAATTAAAAAACATATGATTGAATTAATGTGATGGCTGTTTAAAAACCTTTTGTTATCATCGTATTGAATCTTGGTGGTTATTCTTTTATGACTTATTGAATTTATATAATTTATGGATGATGAACCAATCAAATCACTTGAAATTATCGACTTGGATAATATGATTAAGTAATTAAAGTAGCTCTTCTTATGGATAATTGAATTTAATACAAAAAATATAGTAGAATTTATTATTAGAATCCTACCAAAAGTTATTGATAGTTGTTTAAAATTTATTATGACTGGTTCTATATGATCTTGAAATAGTAAAAAATCAATAATAAATTTGCCTCCCATAAAGTTTGAACCCAAAAGAATATAAATAACAATCAAAAACAAGGAAATTGCTTGTGGTAAATACAATAAAATGAATATTAGAGATATTATATCTCTTAAAGATGTGGAAGGAAACAATGATGATGAGGAAGAAAATGGATTTGTAAGTTGATATTGGCTGTGTTTTTGATGAGCATTTGCATGGTGATAAATCTGCTCCTTATCCACTTTGAAGCTGCGATTGGAGTTAGAACTATGCGTGTTTAATACTGTTTTGCTAGAAGCGCTTGGTTGGTGCAGCTGCAAAGAATGATTGTGATGCTGATTTAATGTCAGTTGATGATGCATCTTAAGTGTAAATTTTCAACAAGGGGCATGTGCAGCTCTATTAATTCGCTTAAATTCAAACCGGGAATATGATCAAAAGAAAGTTCTGTATATTTAACTATTTGTTTTGGATGAAAACTTGAACTGAAATTTTTAATAATAATTTTAACTTGGATTTTTCACTATTATTAAAAAATTTTCGATTTGTAGATTGTTTCTGTTGGCACACGACTTACTAAATATACAACAAAATTAATTATTATTTAAAATTATTTATATACTAGTTAAGACAGATTCACTGCTTATATATATCTCTTGGAACCTCCTCTCATTATTATTCTAAGCATCCACGAGGTGATAATAGCAGCTATTGAATGGTTTTTTTACTAAGAAAGTACTGTAAGTATTAATTGCAGTCCGTAATTGAGGCGCGCGATTTCTGTACCTATATATATTTATTATTATTAACTAGAAGCTACGAATTATTAAGATTATTCATTAATACTAAGGGAATTGAGTTTATTAGCCGTTATAAAATTAAGATCTGCGTCTGGTTGTAATACTTTTCCCTTAGTGATTGGTGTTTCTATGGCCTCTGTTCCAGATTTTTCTACTTCTGGAAAGCCATCATCTTCATCTAATTCTTCTTCTTCATCAAAATCTTCATCTTCTTCTTCATCATAATCATCTTCTTCCTCGTCGTCTTCTTCTTCCTCTTCATCTTCATCATAATCATCCTCATAATCATCCTCGTCAGTATAGTCTTCATCATCCTCATCATCATCATCGTCGTTAGTTATTAAACTATCATCAGTACTGCCATCAGCAGTAAGGGGCGGCTTCTCACCTAAGACAACTTCGGAATAATCACCATCATCATCGTCATCATCATGTCTACCATTACCACCAAACTTCATAAAATTTTGTAATGGTAAAGTAAATGAAGAAACCGATGTCGGTCTTTCAAGTGGCACACTTCGAGTTGCAGATCTACTTCTTTCTTTTCTATCAGTAACATCAGCCAATGCTTCTGGAGTTGGCTCAGCAGTAAATGACTTCATTGATAACAATGCCGGTGATTTGGGAGCTACTGGAATATCTTGTTCGTCCGTATCATCATCGTCACTTATATCACTAAAATTTATAGGTTCTCTCCAATAATTAACATCATTGAACTTTTCTTCTGGTGGTTGTAAATCTAAGAATGCTTCTTCGTTTACGCTCCTGGGAGAACCCGGTGACCTAGGTGAACCAATAGGTGGCGTTCTAAGGTCATCATTTCCATTTCCACTTTGATAGGAATTTTGCTTAAAATTGATATAATCATTGAATTGATCATCATTCCAAGCATCCATCGGAACTTCTTTTATAGGTGGGAAGAAATGATCAACTAACTCACCGATATGTAAATACGAAGATTTGTAACCTGCCAATTCTAATAATTCCATATGAACTTCACCATTTGGATTAATTGTAAAAATTCTATGTGATGGGATTTTAACTGATCTGTAACTGATAGCATCTGTTATTCTATTACCAAACCCAGCATAAAATGGAGTTCTATCACTTTCATTTTCATTTTCAGTAGAATTTGATTCAGTTGGACGGAAATACAAACTTTTGATATCTCTTAAACATGCCATTTTAAATACTTCTGGTTTCTTCAAAATTACTTCTCTTTTTAAAGCTGCCATAGTTCTATCGGGACTTAATATAACTGGACCTCTTGGTAGTTTAACTCCACCATCTTGTGCTATACCTGCTAAATATTGTCTAGTACCATCAGCTTGACCAACAGATCTAGAAGTCAAATACATTATATTGTAACCATTAGCTTTGATATCTCCAAATAGCGTAGCAACACCAGCATGAGTCCAATCTTTACCAAACAAGTTTAAAACATGACCCAACGCGTCTGATTTAGTTATAGTACCATCAATATCCGATATAACTATCGGAGTGGTTGATTTCCATAAATAAAGTTGAGAAACTATTTGAGAATTACCTTCACTTAATTTAAACTTTAATTGATTTTCACCATAATGCAAATTCATCTTTTGTAATTGTTCTGAAGTTAATCTTAGAGTTTTGAAATATGTCTTAATATCAACTGTCTCTGTTGATAATTCAGTTTCACTCGCACTTGGAGGAGCAGTATGAATAGTTGAGGTACCATCATCCAGTAATACATCAATATTATCTTCAAAATTTAAGTCAGTATTTTTATTTATAATTCTAATATCACCATTTTCATCTCTACTAATAAATTCATCCCATGACCCCAACTCCATGTTTTCAATATCAGTATTCATATTACTTGAATCATGTATTTCTTCTAAGAAGATTTTCTTAAATAATTCATCAGAATTATCTATATTCTTTTGTGAATTTGGTTTATAACCATCCATATCTAAAATCATATCTCCATTTATATCAATTTTAGATGGAATATTTAACTTTTTGGTGATTTTTCTAGCTCTTTCAAAGGCAATTTTAGATTGCAAAGTTGTACTTGGAGTTGGTGTACTATTTCTTGATCTAAGTGGAGTTATTGGAGTTGGCGAGTCCCCTAATTTAATTCTTTCTTCTAGGGCACTATTACCATCCGCGTTTAAATCCAATAAATCTGGCTCAGATTTATTAGGATCATATTGGGAATTTGGAGATTGTAATGGGGAACCTGAGGGAGAACCACCTGGAGATGTAGTAGGCGATATGACGGGTGAAGTTAAAACTGATTGAGATAAATTATCAGCATTATCAGTTTCAAAAACAAAACATGCTTCACCACCATCACCCAATTTCATTGGCAAATCAGTTTTTATATCATTAACATAAAGATCTATCTTCTTCTGAGAAGGTTTTATGATTTGGAATTTACCGAATCTAACATGCCATGGTGAGCAATGCAATGAACCATCCGGTTGCTCAACAACTATAATATCAATTGCCCCTGATAAAGTTGCAGGATTCAATGAACTCCATTGATTATAAACGTATCCTCCTACTTTCCCAACGTATTGCATCGCAGGATTAGATTATGATTGTATATTTACAGGACTGATTGATACGATTTATTGTAGAATATTCTGCTGTTTTTTTTAAAAAAGAAAAATGATTTGGTGTGTACCGAAAATTCTGCATGTGGCAGATCGTATAAAAGGAACTACTTTTTTGGTAGCTCTCATTTTAATAATTTTTTTAACATTTTTAGTAACCATTCATTAAATTTAAAACTATATAGAAACCACACTATAAAAGATACATATAAAAAGTTGTAAATACACTAAGGAACATATATTGGATCTTTACCACTGGAAATGTTACATTGATGCATTAATCTTCTTTCGTCTTTACCATCAGCGCCAACACCTTTGAATTCACCAGTAACTGAATGCCAAACTCCTCTGTTAAAGAATATAACTAAATCACCTTGCTTCCATGAGTGAGCCAATACTTCCTTTGGACTAATTGAAGGTCTCATTAATTGGTGTGCTTTCTTACGAGCATCTTCTAATTGTAACGTCTTAATAGTACCATCAGATTGCTTAGTATGTAATTTATATAAACAGCAACCATGTAATTGCAAATGTTGCTCTTTAGTAACCGGATTAGTCCATAATAATGGAAACTTCTTAATCTTGGATTCCTCCCAATCAGGCAATTTATCGAAAGAAAATTCTTTTGATTCACTAACCATAGTTAAACCATCAGAAGTAGCACCTGCTGGGGAAATGAAAATATATGGATGTGGCGCATATTCAACAGTGGTATTTTTGGCAAATTCTTTATCCTCTTCACTTAAATTCTTGTAAGCATTAGACCCGCTGACAAAGCAAGTAGCACCTTGAGTTAATTCTAATTTTTCATTTGAATCATCTTCATAAACAATGGTTTGAGTCTGTGTAGCTGGAGGAACTTTAATACCCAACAAAGTAGTTACCAATGGTGGAGATAAATCGTATAATGCACTATCAATATGCCATCTATAGAATCTAGTTCTATGTTCTTTCTTGATTTGATCTTCAGTTAATGGAGTATGATGGAAACTAGTATGGGAAGGATGTGTCAAACTAATAGTTTCACCATTTTCATTACCCGATTCACCAGCTTCAAAAACACCTTGACCTAAGATTTGAACTTGAGGCTGAGATTTAACAGTAGTACCATCTTTTCTTAATACAGACTTTTCATGTCTAAATTCTTTTCCATGACCATAACCTGCAAAGCCTGAATCCGGTTTTGGTTCAGGAATTGAAGGATCAAATCTTTTCGTCAACAAATATTGAGACTTTGGAGCTAATTCTTCTTGTCCTGGAATGACAACCACCAAATAAGTAAGAACAGCTTCATATAATTGTTGGAAATCTCCATCATTTAAATTAATTGGATCATTATTGGCGTAATCAGGTAAAGTTATAGAACAACCAAATGGAGTCTTGGCCAATGGCGTAACAACTAATTTTTCAACTTTATGCATCGTGTATGAGTTTAAACAGGGTTTAATTGATATAGTTAAAAAGAAAACAAAATTTTACTTTTGAAATTAATAAATATATTTATATATTTCCAAATCCTTAATTATTGCTTATCAGAGATAAACAGCAATCCCTTATATGTAGGAATTTAATGGGTTTAGCCGTCGGAAGCTAAAAATAAAAAGTCACGTGCTGAAATGTTCCATCGGAGCATCCGTGGAAGTTTTATTATTTAAACGGTAACTACCGCTAATAACCATATAAATCGTAATGGTCTATTAAACTGATTATTGTTTAATAAATATATGTTTTACCATACGATAATTCACTGCTTGTTTCAAGTATATATATTACTGGAAAAATCCGAATTTAATATCATCCATATTATGATGTCATAGCATTCATGACTTTTGTAAAATCTTTATAATACACCGGAGGAAACTTAACGGTAGCTGGTTCATCTTCGAGGATTGAGTCTACTCCAAGTAAATCATCTATTTCAATTTAAATTATTACTTTTGCTATAAGATAAAGGAATGCTTATTTTATTGCACCACTAGAGCCTATGAACTCGTGATGAAGCTATGGATGGGGGTATTCAGGAATGTCTTCTTTCTTCTTCTAGTTACTGTTAATGTAACCATTACAGGTTGCTCACTCTTATGGGAGACAATATTCAGGCTCTGGGGGTGTATTAATCATTAGCCTAGAATTCTCGAATGAGTTTTCCCAACGGCATACTTTAATTAATTTAAATTTCCTTATTGTTTATTAACTTCTCTTTTCTGACAAATTATAGGATTACCATTGGTTTTCAATTTTGGTGATAGTTTCCTTAGTTGTGAGGTATGGATCTTAAAATTAAATTTTAAAAAAAAAATAATACGCGTCTGCATAAAGATCAGATTTTTGAAATTTATATATGTCAGTCACTATATAACTAAGCTCAACGAAGGATAATTCAATTAGTTATCTAAAATGTCTCAGTCAACTAAGCGCTCTAATGATGATACACAGGTACACTCGTTGCCTCCCGTGTCGCAGTTACTTTCATCTCAAATCGAGCTTACGCCATCCCAAGAACAATTACTAAAGAAAGTAAAAAGGCCAAATGGAAATGAAGATGAACCGTCAGAATTTGAAAGGCAGCTTTTGGATATGACCCTGTCGGTTAAAGAAATGGGTGCTCAAGAAGACCAATCATGGTCAAGACCACCATTACCAGCCGACTTTGATTCTCGCACTTCAGATGTTACTTTTCAACAGTTAGATGCTGAGGAATATTATAGTGGGAATGATACTTATGCAAGATTTTTTGGTGTCACCGAAGAAGGTCGATCTGTCTTATGTAATGTTACTGGATTTGTGCATTATTTCTATGCTCCTGTTCCCAAGGGATTTATTCAAAATCAGCATCTAATACGTTTCAATAATTATTTAAAAGCCAATCATGATGGGGTTAGTGATGTTAAAATCAAATTAAAAGAATCAATTTGGGGATTTAACAATAATATAAAGACTCAATTCTTTCAAATATACGTTAATAATACGAAAAATATAACAAGGTTGCGTTCAAGTTTCGAAAGAGGTGATATTCATTTCGAGAATTTATTCCCCCCACAAAGTGTTTCCTATGATAATATCAATTATGTTCTAAGGTTAATGATAGATTGTAAAATAACTGGTATGTCATGGATTACGTTACCGAAGTCAAAGTATACTTTGATTGATGAAGATTCGAAGCTTTCAACGTGTCAAATTGAATGTTCAGTAGATTTTAAAGATTTAATATCTCACGCATCTGAAGGTGAGTGGTTAAAAATGGCTCCATTAAGAATTTTGTCTTTCGATATAGAATGTGCTGGTAGAAAAGGAATATTTCCAGAACCAGAACATGATTCGGTCATTCAAATTGCTAATGTTGTTCTGAAGTACGGTGAATCTCGACCATTTGTTAGGAATGTATTTACAGTTAATACTTGTTCTTCAATTATTGGTTCGCAAATCTTTGAGCATCAAGAGGAAGCAGATATGCTTATTCACTGGCGTGATTTTGTTGTTCAAGTTGATGCTGATGTGATTATCGGGTATAATACTGCCAATTTTGATATTCCATATCTTCTTGACAGAGCTAAAGCTTTGAAGATAAATAATAGATTTCCATATTTTGGAAGATTGAAAGGTATCAAACAAGAAGCTAAAGATTCTACCTTCAGTTCGAGAGCTTATGGTACACGAGAAAATAAAGTGGTTAATATAGATGGTAGAATGCAATTAGATTTATTACAATTTATTCAAAGAGAATATAAACTCAGATCTTATACTTTGAATTCAGTATCAGCCCATTTCTTAGGAGAGCAAAAGGAAGATGTTCAGCATTCCATAATTACTGATTTGCAGAATGGTACCAAAGAAACAAGAAGAAGATTGGCTGTGTATTGTTTAAAGGACGCTTATTTGCCGCTAAGATTGTTGGATAAATTAATGTGTCTCGTTAATTATACAGAAATGGCAAGAGTTACAGGTGTACCATTTTCATATTTACTTTCTAGAGGTCAACAAATCAAAGTTATTTCCCAATTATTTAGAAAATGTTTAGAAGAAGATATTGTGATTCCAAATATGAGAAGCGAAGGTACAAATGAAGAATATGAAGGTGCAACAGTTATTGAACCTTTGCGAGGATACTATGATGTTCCTATTGCTACATTGGATTTCAGTTCATTGTATCCTTCTATTATGATGGCTCATAATTTGTGTTATACAACATTACTTAATCAGCAGTCTATTAAAGTATTCAATTTAACCGAGGAAGATTACACTAGAACTCCAAATGGCGATTATTTTGTCAATGATAATAAAAGGCAAGGTATTTTGCCAACCATTTTAAATGAATTACTTACTGCTAGAAAGAAAGCCAAAGCTGATTTAAAAAAAGAAACTGATCCATTTAAGAGAGATGTTCTTAATGGTAGGCAATTAGCATTAAAGATTTCAGCAAATTCCGTTTATGGTTTCACAGGTGCAACTATTGGTAAATTACCCTGCTTAGCTATTTCTTCATCGGTTACATCTTTTGGTAGAGAAATGATTGAAAAGACAAAGAATGAAGTTCAAGATTATTATTCTAAAAAGAATGGTCATCCATATGACGCTCAAGTTATTTATGGGGACACCGATTCAGTTATGGTCAAGTTTGGCTACCAAGATTTAGAAACTTGTATGAAGCTAGGTGAAGAAGCTGCTAATTACGTTTCTGAAAAATTCAAAAAGCCTATTAAATTAGAATTTGAGAAAGTTTATTTTCCATACTTGTTAATTAATAAGAAGAGATACGCCGGTCTATATTGGACAAGACCTGATAAGTTTGATAAAATGGATACAAAAGGGATTGAAACAGTTAGAAGAGATAATTGTAGATTGGTTCAAAATGTTATTACTAAGGTTTTAGAATTTATTTTGGAAGATCGTGATGTTGAAAAAGCCTGTCGATTTGTCAAACAAACAATTGCAGATTTATTACAGAATAGGATTGATTTATCACAGTTAGTCATAACCAAAGCTTATGCCAAACACGACTACTCTGCTAAACAAGCACATGTTGAATTAGCAGAAAGAATGAAAAAGAGAGATCCAGGTTCAGCCCCAACTTTAGGTGATCGTGTTGCATATGTCATTATTAATTCCGGGGGTGATAAAGCTTATGAAAAATCAGAAGATCCCTTATTCGTCTTAGAAAATTCCTTATCAATTGACGTTAAATATTATCTTGATAACCAATTATCTAAGCCATTAGAAAGAATTTTTAACCCAATATTAGGAGATTCAAAAACAAAAGAATTGTTAGCGGGTGCACATACTAGAACTATTAAGATGTCTGCTCCCAAGACAGGAGGTCTTATGAGATTTGCTAAAAAGGCAGAAGTATGTGTCTTTTGTAAGACGCCATTAAAAGACGATAATCATGGAGCATTATGTCCAAATTGTATAAAGGAAGGAAGGGGACCTGGATTATATGGTACAGCCTTATCACAGATGAATTATTTAGAAAATAAATTTTCAAGATTGTGGACAGAATGTCAACGATGTCAAGGATCTTTGCATCAAGAAGTTTTATGTTCAAACAAAGATTGCCCTATTTTTTATATGAGAAAGAAGGCTCAAAAGGATGCACATCAACAATCTCTTGAGTTGGTCAGATGGGATCAAACTATTTGGTAAGTAGCATATTTAATTATTTATTTAGATCATAATTCCAATGTATACTAGTTTTCTTAAGAAATGACTGTAGTAGTTATAAAAAAACCAAAAAAAAAAAAATAGCGCTCAAACAACTGTAGTGGTTGTGCAAACCAATAGAATGCATCTGAAAAATAAGCTGATATAATGGATTGCAAAATTCACAGCCATCTAATAACTGCAAGGGTTTATACCATAGTCTATAAAAGTACGTCAAAAGTCCCGATAATGATAAAAATCTTACATGGATAATCAGCGATGTTGCGAAGATTAGGTCCAATACCAATTACCTTACTTTCAGGATTCTTGGGATCAGGAAAAACAACACTTTTAGAGAATATTTTGACTTCTAAGCATGGCTTAAAGATTGCTGTTATTATCAACGACGTTTCAAAATTAAATATTGATGCTGCATTACTTCAAAACCATAAAGTTACAAACAAAGAAGAGAAACTAATTCAATTACAAAATGGATGTATCTGCTGTACTTTAAGAGGAGACTTGCTAGAAGAATTGGTCAATCTTGCTAAATCTAAAGCCTTTCAATATATTATTATCGAATCAACAGGTATCTCTGAGCCAATGCAGGTAGCTGAAACTTTCTCCACTGAATTCAGTGAAATGCTCTTGAATTCTCAAGAAGGTATTGATGAAAACGAAGAGAGAGTATTGAAAGAAATAATTAAGAAAGGTGGATTGAACAAACTTACTAAGCTAGATACTTGTGTTACTGTAGTTGATGCAGTGAACTTTTTGTCCAATTTGGAAACTATCGATTTCTTAATTGATAGATTTGGAGATCAAGGGTCTGGGGAGAAAGAACGTACAATTACAGACTTGTTGATTGATCAAATTGAATTTGCCGACGTTATTATTATCAATAAAATATCATCAATTTCTAGCAAGAAGTTAAAAAGGATAGAGAATACGATTAAATCTCTAAATCCAGTTGCTAAAGTCATCAAGACTAACTATTCCAAAGTTGATGTTAAGGAAGTTGTAAATACTAAACTATTTAATTTCGAAAAAGCTTCAACGTCGGCAGGATGGTTACAAAGTCTAAATGAAATGACCATAAGAGATGGCTTCGGTAAGGGAAAGAAAGCTTCATTGACTCCGAAACCTGAGACTGAAGAGTATGGGATTAATAACTTTGTTTACAGAGCTAATAGACCATTTCATCCCGAAAGACTATTTGATTTAATTAAGGATAAGTTTGTTATCCTTGAGAGGTCTGACATTAATGGAACCTTACAAAGCAGCGGAAATGAGTCACTGGGTCCGGAAGAAGAAGAAGAAGAAGAAGGGGATTACGAAGAAGTATTGATCTCTGAAAAGCAGTATATTAGAAACAAAAAGAACTCCCCGCTAGGAGCAGTACTAAGATCCAAGGGTTTCATTTGGTTGGCATCAAGATATATTAATAGGGGCGAATGGTCATCTGCTGGTTCTATGTTGACAATTAATGGTGGAATACCTTGGTTTGCTATTATTGGGATTCCTCCAACTACCAGAGAGGCTGCAAAATTAATTAAACAAGAGTTAAAAAGAAAATATGGAGATAGAAGAAACGAAATTGTATTCATTGGATTAAATCTTGATCCAGTCAAGATAAGTAAAGTTTTAGATTCATGCTTAGTTAGCAATGAAGAATTAGCTGAATTTGATAAAATTATTGACAATGAAAAAAAATTGATTAATATCGAAAAAAAGTTACAAAAATCTTTCTCGGACGGTTTTGAAGACTGGATTTTATTAGACGAAGAAGATGAAAATGATAACAATAGTAATAATAATAATATACAAGACAGGTCAATTGCAAGTAGGGTGCACGATAGTCACCATTCTCATAATTAAATCTTCATTAGTAATTATATAGGCTTAGTTGTATAATAATAAATTATCTATTTGCCCCTAAAAAGTTACATCTCGTGCTTTGCGTGGGGGATTCTTTTTTTAGATCACCATTCCCCCCAAATTTTTTTCGTTAAGTAAACACTTATATATATATATATTAGTAAATAACGTGGGATTGAAAAATTTGTGGAAAAGGAAATTTCTGTTTAATCAAAGATCTATAAGCACAATGGCGTCAGAATTATTTTCATATTCTTTAGAACAATTAGATCAATTAGAAGGTTCTCAAATTGTGTTAAACAAGTTCGATACTGATCTTGCTTGGGAAATTGGTAGCTATGTTAGAAAAGCTGGCCTTGAGAAATACCCAACCAAATCAATTTTGATTGATATTCGTTTGGCCTCAGGACAAGTTTTATTCCATAGTGCCACTATTTCAGGAGCTACTCTTGATAATGAAAAATGGGTTGATAGAAAAATTAATGTTGTTAATAGATGGGGAAAGTCCAGTTTCTATATTGGTCAAAAGTTAAGAATTAAGAATCAACCAATTGAAGAAGCTCTTTACGTTTCCGTATTTGATTATGCTACACACGGTGGCTCTGTTCCAATTAGAGTCAAAAACGTCGATAGTGTTATTGGTACCTTGACAATCAGTGGTTTGGCTCAAGAAGAAGATCATTTATTAGCCATTGAAACATTGAAACAATTTGCCAACCATAAGTAAATAAAATTTGCAACCCTGGCTTTCTTTTCTATTTTTAAACTTTAATGATTTTTTAATATACGCCATATGTAGTTTAAATAAAATTGTACAATTAATTTACTTAGGAAGGCATTTTGCGTTTGTGGGCGCAATTTGCTCGCGTTACGTGCCACAGTCTTCGCAGTCTACGAGGCATCAGTAAGGTTTTTTTTGCATTTTGCATTTTTGACTTCTTTCAACGTGGAGGTACAATCAACTACTTTGAACCACAGTTGTTAGATCTCCTTTTTCCTTTTGTAGGGTTTCATTGAATTATGATATATGATTATGCCTTTTAATAGATGCTTACAAACATTATCCCTCCACGTGAAATTACAATTTGAAATCATTACCTGTAGTAAATATGGTTTGATTTGGACAAAAGGCACACTTTCAAGTGAACGGCGTAGTTTCAAAATAGACGCAATAACAAGTTTAGAAATATATAAGCCACTTCGTAGCCTCCTTACCCCAAAAATATTGAAAGCACAATAAATCATACAAGGCAACGATGACTAAAACAAGTAGTTATGAAAGAACATCATTTGAAGATGAAAACCTTGGCCAAATCACATCAAGTGAAAAAGAAAATTACTTGGTTGAAAAGGTGAGAGAAAAGCAAGATGATATAGAAAGTTCCACTTCCTCTGAAGCTGAGCTTGATCCAGACGTAGCTGAAATTCCGAGAATAGTCAGAGATATAGTTCCTTTAGAAGATGATCCAACAATTCCAGTTTTAACGTTTCGTTATTTTCTCTTATCCATTATATTCATAGTTCCTGGTGCCTTTCTTAGTACGATGAATTCTTATCGTACTACTTCAGCGGCTTATTCTATCTTTTTTGTTCAAATTGCATCTCACTGGGCTGGTAAATGGTTAGCTAGAGTTTTACCTAATAAAGAAGTTAGACTATTTGCTAAATTTAAATTCAATCTTAATCCAGGACCATGGTCAATCAAAGAAACTGCATTGATCACAATCACTGCCAATAGTGGTGCTACTGGTAATCAAGGTACTACTCCACTTTCATTAGCTGAAGTTTATTATGGCGAGAAAGTTAATCCGGCCATAGCTATATTTTTCATGTGGGCTATTGTTTTTATTGGATATTCTTATGCTGCAATTGCTAGAAATTTCTTAATTTATGATCCTCAATTTATTTGGCCCCAAGCTTTAATGCAAGCTAATTTATTTCAAACTCAAAAGAAATCAGATGAAGATTCCAAGTTAGGTTCTAAGCAAATGAAAATTTTCTTTATAGTTTTAATTGGTGTAACTGTTTGGGAGTTTTTCCCAGAATATATATTTCCAATGGTATCTTCATTAGCATTTTTATGTTGGGTTGCTCCACGAAATAAAACAGCCAACTTCATTGGTTCAGGTTTAGGCGGTATGGGAATGTTAAATCTTACTTTAGATTGGTCAAATATCACTTCTTCAATCATGCTTTCTCCTTATTGGATTCAAGTTATTCAATTTATTGCTTTTGTGTTTGGAGCATGGATTTTAATTCCTGCTGCCAAATGGGGGAACCTTACTGACTTCAAATATGGATTAATGTCTAATAGTTTATTTACAAGTAATGGTACCCTTTATCCAACAAATAAATTATTGACTTCTGATCTTAGATTAAATCACACTACTCTTGAAGATTTGGGTCCAGTTCATATTGGTGCTCAACAAGCTTGGAATATGTTCTTTGATTATGCTTCTTATTTAAGTGGCGTAATCTGGGTTGCATTATTTGGATATGAATCAATGGGAAATTCATTTAAAAAGCTTGTTGCATCATGGAAAGAAAAGAAATCAAAGAGCTCATCTTTATCAATTAATGAACATTATACAGATAGACTTAATAAATTACAGTCTAAATATGAGGAAGTTCCTTTTTGGTGGTTTTTAATTGTTTTCTCAGCTTCTTTTATTACATTGTTAATAATTTTTGTTACTAAAAATTTATTTATGCCATGGTGGTGTTTAATTATTGGTGTTACATTTGGATCTGTGATAGTGACTCCATTAGCTTGGCTATATGCCCTTTCTAACTTCCAATTGGCTATTGGTTCATTTAATGAATTGTTGTATGGTTATATGGTTCAAAACATGGTTTCAAGACATCCTGTTGGTGCCACTGTTTACGGAGCAATAGCTGGTAACTGTTTTTATAGGGCACAATACTTTTTACAGGATCAGAAGATTGGTCATTACATGCATCTTCCTCCAAAAGCAGTCTTTTTCAGTCAATTTTTTGGAGAACTCTTGATGGGAGTTCCTATTAATTATGCTGCTTTAAGATGGGTATTAAACACTAAAATGGACTATTTAAATGGTAGCAAGGTTGATCCATTACATCAATGGACAGGACAAACACTTAGATCATATAACACAAAGGCAGTTCAGTATGTTATTCTTGGTCCGAAGATTTTGTTTGAGAATTATAAGATATTACCATACGGATTCGTCTTAGGAGTTGGTGCTCCAATAATTCTTTATACATTACACAAACTTTTCCCAAACTCAAAACTTAAATTTAGATTATGGAATACCACCGTATTCTTTTCAACAATGAGTAATTTCTATGGAAATCTTTCAACTGGATATGTTTCACAATTTATTGGTGGTACAGTCACTATGTTTTATGCTTATCGTTATAAGCACAAACTTTGGCAGCGTTATAATTATCTTGTAGCAGCTGCCTGTGACACTGGATATAACTTAGCGGTTTTGATAATATTTTTAGCTTTTTCATCTGGAAAGGTGATCAATATGCCCGATTGGTGGGGTAACAATGCTGACAGTATTGAAAGATGTTTTGCTTTAGATGATTAGTTTATAGACCTTTCTTGCAATATATAATTAATTTGTGATAACTAGAAATTATTTACAAGCGCACGACTTTTTTTTAAAAATCCTCAGTTCAAAAATTTTCAGAATATTTTTTCTTTTTTGGAGGTGAAGAAGAAGCTTTTATAAGAATAAGAAGAAAAGACATAAAAGTTAGGCAATGTTAAGAAGCATTACTGGATTGGGGCGTTCTTCTGGAACTAGTATATTGCTGTTAACCGCATTAAGCAATAACTTCATTCAAATCCGTACTGCTACTAAGAAAGTTTCAGGTTCAAAAACCAATAAAAATGATTCAGCTGGTAGAAGGTTAGGTCCCAAAGCTCATGAAGGAAACTTTGTTAAGCCAGGACAAATCCTTATGAGACAAAGAGGTACTAAAATCCATCCTGGACAAAATGTGAAGATTGGTATTGATCATACTATTTATGCTGTTGAACCAGGATATGTTCGTTTTTATCTTGATCCATTTCATCCATTAAGAAAATATGTTGGAGTTTCATTAGAAAAAGATGTTAAATTACCAATTCCACATTTTGAACCAAGAGTAAGACGATTCGGGTATAGACTTTTGGTTGATCCTGAAGAAGCTAAAAGAGAAGAAAATCGTAAATCTAGAAAGGAATACCTTTATCAACCTCAATTAAGAAAAGAATTAATAGAAAAGGAAGAATATAACAATCAAACTATATCACAGTTCAAAGACACTTTACAAAATGAATTTCATTTGGATGCAGACATTGATTTAGCCGCCAATAGATTTTTTAATATTTTACAATTGGCAAAAGCTGGACAAACTATACAAGAAGCTAAAATTCAAGAAACATATAATTATATTTATGGTTTAAAATTATCCACACAAAGAGGTGAAATAACACAAGATGAAGCAAGAAACAGGAAATCTGACTACATAAGTTTCAAGGATAAGATTGAAAGTCAAGTTAATTTAGATATAAATGGATCATTATATAAATATTTAACCGATGAAGAAGTTCAATCTAAAAAACAAGAAATTATAGATACATTAGAAAAGGGATTTATTAAAGTTCTTTCACGAGATGAAAAGATAACTGTTGCTACGTATATTAATACTCCTGGTATATTTTCAATTAATGAAAGGGATGAATTAACTAAACGTTTCTTACCAATATTTGTACCATATGATGTTCCAGGTTCAGTTATAGAGAATATTGATCCTGAAAATCCACCAAAAGATGTTATTGTTCAAAGAATATTTGATGAGGCTACTAGAAGTTCTAAAGTTATTGGTAGACCAAGAGCTGTATTTAGTAAATAATAGTATAATAATAGTAAAAATCCCTGTAAATACATGTATTATTATATTGTAATTTGAATGAATGAATGAACGCGTATTTAAAAATTTTGATTTTGACACGATTATTTTTTTCACACACAAAGAAAATTTTTGGAAAGACCAACACATATATTATTTGATTGCTAGATAAGTATAATAACTATCAATTGATAATTATATAAGAAGATATCATGGGATTTGACTTTTCATCACCTTTGATTCAAGAGAATCCTCTTTATCGACAATTTGTTAAGATTGAAGTTACTTATCAAAAATACTTAGATCAATCAGTTCCTCATACTTTACATAGATGGTTAGGATTCGGAATACTAATCTTAATCTTTTTAATTAGAATTGTCATTGCCCAAGGTTGGTATATAATATGCTACGCATTAGGAATCTATTTATTGAATTTATTTTTAGCCTTTTTAACTCCAAAATTTGATCCATCATTAGAACAAGAATTAAAAAATGAATCAATTGAAGAAGGTATTCAAGATCAAGAAGATGTACCAAATGAAGATGATGAAGAATTTAGACCCTTTATTAGAAGATTGCCTGAATTCAAATTTTGGTATAATGCAACAAGAGCCGCTACTTTATCATTATTCCTATCATTTTGGTCAATTTTTGATATTCCTGTCTTTTGGCCAATTCTTTTAATGTATTTTATCATTTTATTCACCTTAACTATGAGAAAACAAGTTCAGCATATGTTGAAATATAAATATTTGCCATTTGATATTGGTAAAACAAGGTATAGAAGAGCTACTTAGATATATAAATATATATATAAATGCTTCAAGCATAGCATTATCATTATGGTGTCACTAACGCACAAACACTAAATTCGTTCTTGTGGTTATAATATTATTCCGTTGGATTTATAGAACTTGACTATATTTAACATGATGAACTTAATTTCAACTAATGAGATGATTTACTACGAGGTGATATTTTATTATTATTATTCTTATTATTATTATTATTCTTATTATTATTATTATTACTACTATTATATTTTAATGTTATAATTTTTTTATATTTCTTTCTTCTTATTTGTCTAATAGTTTCTAATTAACGAATTGACAGTCGTTACATCAATTATTTTAATTAAATTATATGCTTAAATACTAAGGCAGGAATAATCGGCAGACTATATATGTCGTTGTGCGACATCTGTTTGAATATTCCCCCTATAAATTTTTGGTCGGGAAAATTGAGAGGCTTGGAAAGATTGAACAATTTAATTAAATTTTAGATCTTTGATAATCCAATTCATTGTAAGATACTAGAAGGAATATATCATCATCATCATAACAATGAGTCGTGCTGAGGTTGATTTGCAGACAAGTGTTAAGAAAGCTTGTACTACTGATGAAGTTCCTCCTAAGAGGAAGCACGTTAGAGCTTGTATAGTATATACTTGGGATCATAAGAATTCTAGAGCATTTTGGAATGCAGTTAAGATCCAGCCATTACAAAGTCATGAAATTCAATTATTTAAGGCATTGATGATGATTCACAAGGTTTTACAAGAAGGTCATCCAAATACTTTAAAAGATGCTTATCGTAATCGTGATTTCTTATCTTCATTAGCTACAGTATTTCCAACTCAAGGTAATGCTTATGGTAGATTAATTAATCAATATGATAAATTCATCTTGCAAAAGTTAGACTTCCATAGAAATAATCCTGGTTTTAATGGTATGTTTGAATATGAAGAATATATCTCACTTCGTGCTGTAAATGATCCAAATGAAGGTTACGAATCAATTTTACAACTAATGGATTTACAAGATCTGATTGACGATTTACAGAAATTGATATTCGCAACTATAAATCAAACTCCAAATAATTTATGTAAAGTAAGTGCTTTGGTACCTTTAATTTCAGAATCTTATGGTATTTATAAATTTTGTACTTCTATGTTAAGGGCTATGTATCAACAGTTAGGTGCTGATGAAGCTTTACAAGGTTTATTTGATAGATTTGACAGTCATCATTTTATGCTTCGTGATTTTTATACTGATTGTAATGCAATTAAATTTTTAACAAGTTTAATTACCATACCTCGTTTACCAAACGAACCCCCAAATTTACAAGTTACTGATGATGGTCAACCAATTTCAAGACCAAGATCGGCTAATAGTGGAATTACTCCTCAAACTTCAAGTCGACCAACGTCAAGTTTTGAAGCACCTCCAGCTCCTCCGCCACCTGAGTTGGATCAAATACAATCTCAACAAACTGGTTATTTATTTCAACAACAACAGGAACAAGCAAGAATTCAACAACAGTTGGAATTACAAAGACAACAACAGTTAGAGCAGCAACAATTACAGCAAAGACTTTTTGAAGATCAACAACGTGAGCAAGAAAGTCGATTTTTGCAAGAACAACAAGCTTTACAAGCCCAACAGACAACTCAACACCTCAATCGAGTTGGTGAATTAGAACGTGATTTACTTATGTTTAAGAGCCAATATGATAATGATCAGCTGTTATTACAACAATATGATACTAGGGTTAAAAGCTTAGAAACTGAATTACAGACTTTTAATAATACAGCTACTCAACAAGTCGCTTCTAAAGATGAACAAATTAGAAATTTAGAAGAACAAATTTTAAATTGGACAAAAAAATATGAATCGTTAGCAAAGTTATATTCCCAATTAAGACAAGAACATTTAAATTTATTAAATAAGTTTAAAAAAATCCAACAAAAAATTACTAGTGCACAAGAATCAATCATTAAAAAAGAAAAGTTCGAAAAAGATTTAAAGGCTAAAAACGTTGAATTAGCTGATTTAATTCGTGAACGTGATAGAGCAAGATTAGATTTAGATCGATTAAAAGCCAACAAAGATCAAGAAATTGAAAAATTGCAAGCTGAAGTTCGTGAATTAAACAGTCAAGCCAATGAAGCCGGTAAACAATCATTAAGTCTTTCATCACTACTTGCAAAACATGAAACTGAAAAGGAAGAATTAAAGAAACAATTAGCTAATGGTGGATCTGCTGGATTAGAAGAACAATTAAGAGAGAAGGAAATTGAATTAGAAATTGCTCAAGAATCCTTAGAGAGTGCTATGAATGCCTTAGAATTGAATAATAAAGATAACGAAGAAATAATTAATTCTCAAATTGATCAAATTTTATTAAAGAATATCGATAAATTAAAAAATTTAATCGATTTATTTTTAGAAAATAATATTATAAGAATTCAAGATTCAAGACATGAATTAGCTTCTACAATGCAAGCAGGAAATTTAAATGCAACCCCAGAATATGTTTTATCAATCATTGAACTTACTTCTGATACTGCTACTGATTTTGCCACTATTTTCAATAGCTATATCGCAGCAGGTAATCAGACTTATGAAGATTCCGATAACACTTATTCTGACATCATTTTAAAGAGTAGTGATCTTGCCACTAATGTTATTGACTTGATGTTAAATGCTAAAGGTATTACTCGTATTGTTCCGAAAGAGGATGAAGATCAGCTTTTAAGCTACGTTGAAGATGTTTTGGCTCAAACCGTTGGGTTTTATGCAACTTTAAAGTCTGAAAATTTAGGATTATTCCCTGATGAAGATGATAAAATCGATGCTGTTATTGATGGTAATATAGCAGTTCAAGATTCTTTGCGAGTATTAGGTAAGTTTGTTGACAAATTAAGAGCAAAGAGCGGTATTAACTTTTCACTGGGTAATTTAGAAGAAATAGTTAAGAATGAAATGGAACAGACTGCTCAAGCAGTTGGGTCAGCTTCTAAATTCTTGGAAGATCTTTTGAAGAATCCAAATATTAGTGGTGGTGATATTGAAGTTCATGAAGCCATATTAGCTGCTGCTAAAGCAATCACTGATGCTGTTACTGCATTAATCCTTGCTGCCACTGAATCACAAAGAGAAATTGTAACTAAAGGAAAAGGTGAACAATCAAGAACTGAATTTTATAAGAAGAATAATAGATGGACTGAAGGTTTAATCAGTGCTTCAAAAGCAGTTGCTGGTGCTACGAATATTTTAATACAGACTGCAGATGGTGTCTTGAAGAAGACTAATAGTCATGAACAATTAATAGTTGCATCCAATGAAGTTGCTGCTTCCACTGCACAATTAGTTTCTGCATCAAGGGTTAAAGCCAATTTTGTCTCCAAAACTCAAGATAATCTTGAAGTTGTTTCAAATAAAGTTTCATCCGCATGCAAACTTTTAGTTTCTACTGTCCAAAGATTTTTATCAAAAGACGATTATAACAATAATGATATTGATTTAAGTAAATTAACCCCATATGAAGGTAAGACAATTGAAATGGAGCAACAAGTTGAAATTTTGAAATTAGAAAATAAGCTTAACGCTGCTCGTAAGAGATTGGGTGAAATCAGAAAGCATGGTTATAGAGATGATAATAGTGACGATGAATCTTGAGCTATTGTCCCATGATTTTATTTTCGTAGTTAGTTTATTGTAGCTGTTTTTTTATACGTATTATTATGATAGTTTAACAAAAGAATAAAAAAGCTTAACAAAAATATTTTATTATTATTATTGTTGACATAATGTTTATTAATTTCTCATACATAGTTTTACACGCTTACAGAAAGAGCGTATTAGAAGATATCACCAGTACCTTCTAGTTTATGATCTCTTCTAGCAGTCCAATATTCACCATTGAAATCCCAGAAACCATCACCTGTAATTGGGTGAGTCTTCTTTTCAAACCAATTTGGTACGTAACTTTCATTGTTTTCTTCTCTTTTCTTTCTTGCTTGTCTTTGTTTAACTTCAACTCTATGCTTTTCTTCAGCTGCTTCATCATATCTACCATCTTCCATATCTCTTTGATCTGGTCTTAATCTTGTATCAGTTGGAGCTAACCATGGTCTCAATTTCTCATCAAGTCCATTAAGCGTAATTGCAAAAGTAGTTAAGTTAAACGGAACTTTAGGTCTTGGAGCAGCTTGCCAAACCAAGAACTTATTACCATTGAATGGATCATTGACAGCATCAGATTTTACAGGAGCAACAGAAGCATCTCCTTCAAGTAATGAATCACGTCTATCACTAGTCGTTTGTGCAAATATTTTCTTCGCAAGAATCTTGGAATTCCAATGACCTCCCATAGCCCATTGAGCCTTGCCATACCTATCAATAGCCTGTCCTGATAATTGATAAGCAGAAGAAGCTCTCCATCCTCTTTGCTTTAAATCTACGATTATAACGTCACCAGTAGTTTGATTTTTAACTTCCATCTTACCAAAATTGTCAACAGTTGGATTACCAATAATTATACCAACAACTGAAGTGTTAACTTTTTTCCAACTATACAACTCTTCACTTACTCTCTTACCGCTAGCATCTATAGAACCATTATCTGGCCTGATTACACAAAACATTCTACCCAAATGCTTGAAATCAAAAGATCTACCCCTAAATTTAGAATCAACAGCATTTTCACCATAATAATCCCATTTTGGAGATTCAGCGCTACAAGCACTAATAGGAGGATGATGACTAACTTGTTCCACAATGAATCTATAATTTTGATCTGGGCGACAATATTCGTAGGTTTCACCTAATAACGGGTTAAAAGGTTTAGCAATTCTGTCAATCGTTGAAGCATACTCCGAAGCTGCAAAAGCAGCAACATATATTAAACGTAATGTCGAATCATCATAACCAGCGGCAATATCAAGCAAATTAGAATATTCAATATCTTCAGCCAATCTTTGAACTAAAGAAGTTGGCTCGTTGAATGATACAGGTAATGTCATTCTAGTCATATCTTTACCAATCATTGACTTTAAAATACCCCACAAACCAACCTTTGGTCTATTGTCTTCATCCAATGAAAGCTTCTTTCTTGGGGGATTTTCATAACCTAAGAATGAACCCTCATTCTTGATTTTTTCAAACACAGCTCGCTGTGCTTCATTGTACTGCACAACAACTTTTTCTTCTTCTAATTCCTTAGACGTGGTTACTCTCGTGACTTCCGATGGAGGATATTCAGTTACAGTTTCAATTTCTTCCTGTCCTTCTTTATCAATCAGCTCTTTCAGTGGCTCTTCTGGAGCTGTAATACCTTCTACTTCTTGTTCATCCTGCTTTTCTTCTTTGACAAATTTTTCCTCAGCTTCGGGTTCAGGCACCACCAGCGGCACTTCTTCTTCTGGTTCTACCTCTTCAACTTTTTCTTTACTTAATGCAGCTTCTTCAAATTCATCTGCATCAAAGAATTCATCTTCCGATTCGTCATGTAATATACCTTCAATCACTTCATCAAACTCTCCTGGTACTACATTCAATTCCTTTTGATGAGACAATTTGTCTTCAAATTCACTTAATTGATCTGGATTAGGAACTCTTTCAAGAGTCGTTTCGCCCTCTTTGGGTCCAAGATTATCGGCATTACTTAAAGCAATCAAACCACCATCTCTTGGAGTAATTGCCTCTGAATGCTTTGAAGGACCACTAATGGAGAAATATTTTTTGAGTTGTTTCTTCTGCCCTTCAAATTCAGCTAATTTTATTTCGCGTTGATGAATTTCTCCTTCCAATTGCTTTATTGAACTTTCCCATAATTTATTTATTTCTAATTGTCTTTCTAATTTAGATAATAATTTGTCATCTCGTGATTGTAAAAGAGTATTGAACTTTACAAATTGTTCACGAATTGATTTTAATGTCGATAATCCTGCTACACAAACTTCATATCCTCTTGAATCTTCCGGGAGTTCCTTTAGATTAACAATATGATTGAACAAATCAATTAATGAAGAAACTTCAACATCAAGTGATCTCTTTATCGTAGAAACTTCTTCAGCTAATGGACCTATAACTTGATCAGAAGTCTTTGATTCATTCTCACTATCATAATCTCCGTCATGGCCCTCAAGTTCATCTAAATCGTAATCGAAATTTTCTCCTTCAACAGATTCTTGAATACTGAATTGATCTTCATTACTTAATCTTCCTTGTAAGTGATCAATTGCTGGAGACAATCCACTTAAAACACGCTTAGAAGTAGGGGACGTTGATGATCCTTCAATTGAATTTGCAATAGGGGATTTTGGAGCAATGCTGACAGGAATGGTCTTGACGCTTTCATCGTCAATAAAAGAACTAGCTTTTGAGTTCAATGACAATTGGCTTGCATTTCTTTTATGCTTCGACTTTCTAAGAGGATTTTTGATTCTGGAAGATGATCTTTTAATGTCAGTTGATTCCTCAAAACTCTTCCCTCTGGTTTCTTCTTCTTCTGGTATACCACTAGCTCTATTTTTCTTTTTAATATTATCTTTAGCAATTGTAATAGAATTCTGTAAATTCCAAACCCATCTATTAGTTTCAATTGGATGATTTGCTTTCAAATGCCATCTAATACCATTCTTGCCAATAATCTCAAACTTTAATTTTTCAGAAGAATCTAAATGCAATACTGCATAGCCTAAATTTAATGATCCACGACATGAATTATTAGTGTCATCTTGATTACTATAATAAGATAAAATTCCAAATTCATCAAGAATAAAATATCTTAACTTATATCCACTAGCAAAATTAGTCCATTTTCTTAAATAGCCCTTATAAGTTGGAGCAGAACCTTGTTTAATAGCATTGTTAGTGCTAACAACAGGGTCCATTATAGTTTGATCCTTCGAAGCTGCCTTCAATAGCTTTCTTAAAGGATCACTTTTATTATGAATCAAATCAATTGGTAGTTTACCACGTTTATCACGTTTAAAAGGATCACCACCATGTTTTAAGATCCAGTCACACATTTGTAAATCATCATTTTTAATAAATTCATGTAAAACTGTATTACCAGTAGTTGGATCTGAACCATTAATATCTAATAATTCTGATGCACGAGGATTTAATACTAATAATTTTTCTAAATTGGTAAAATCACGATTACTGAAATATTGACGTAAATGACCTGCTGATTTTTCAACAAATTTAGCACGTTCAAATTGCATTAGTTGAGCTATATTTAAATCTTTGCAAACTTCCACCGGTTGCTTTTTCTTCAAATTGACAATAGTATCATTTATATCTGGCAATGATAATAAGTATTTAACAATTTCTAAACGAGAAGCCATGGCAGCCAAATGCAACGGAGTATTACCATCAGAATCTTGAGAGTTAATATCAAGATTAAACTTCTCAGCATTAGATACAAGATGTTGAATTAAGGAAAGGGAAGCCACTTGAACGGCATAATGTAAGACAGTTTCTCTTAATTGGATTATATCAGAATTCTGAATTGTAGATTCAGTAGATGTAAGTGTTGAAATGACAGCATCAACTTTTGAAGTATCAGAACTTCTAAGAGCATCCAATAGTTTCAATCGCAACAAGGACGCATTTAATTGAGATGTTGACATTGCTGTATAATCTTTGTTCGGGACTCTAATAGGAAATAGATTCAAATTAAAAAATTAAAATAATTATAATAAATAGGAGACAATTAAAAAAATTATTTGTTTTCAAAGCAAATAAGGAGGAAAAAATAAATAATAAGCTAGTAGCTACTTCAAATGAGATTTTTTGAAACTTTTATTGATAATATAAACGATTAATGAATCTGTGTTGTAAAAAATTGATCTAATTTCTTAACTTCTGATGATCTTGTAAATCATTCATTTAAAAAACAAAAAAAAGGATGGAAAGGAGAGAGCCCTTTAATAAAGAATCTCTTAAGTACTGCGGTATAGATGCGTTAAATATAAGATTGAAAAATTATTTAGTTGCAAGAATGGATTAATACCAAACAACACTTTATATATATATATATAATTATCTATATCTGGATTATTCTATTACTAATTGATTGATTAAAATGAAATTTTATTATTAGTTTGCAAGTTAAAATTAAAGTGTCGGGTTCTATATCTAAATTTAAAAATTCCTTTCACGTATTTAGGTTTATATATATGTATCTACTAGTACCTCAAATCACCCAATTAAAAAAGTATCTACTTTATGACTTCATCTTTGATTTAACACATAACCTTAAATTAAAAGCTTTACAATAGGAACTATCGGATATGTATCCATAATAAAAAAATGTATCATAGCCCAAAAAATCACATGACCCGATTTTTTTTAATTTCCTGTATGCAGACCACCATAATAAACTATTAACAAAAGTTTGTTCTGGAACATTGAAATGTAGTTAATTGTAACCAAAAGCAATGGTTGAATCTAAGAAACGAGAGACAGATACTGAAGATCAGAAGAATGGTTTATTACCAAATAAGAAGGTGAAGTTGGATCCTGCCAATTTGAAACCTACGCAAACCTTGTATATTAAAAATTTGAATGATAAACTTAATCCTAAAGTCATAAAACATAATTTGTATCTATTGTTTTCAACTTATGGAGATATCATACAAATAAATAATAACAAAAGAGGTCAAGCTCATATTATATTTGGAGATATAGATAGTTCAAGCTTGGCGTTGAGAAGTTTACAATCAGAATTATTTTTCAACAAGCCATTGGTAATTAATTATTCAATTAATGAATCTAAGATTATAACGAGATTAAAGAAGCAAGAGGAAGAGGAAGAGGAAGAGGAAGAAAGAAAAGAAGCCGTATAGATGGTTTTTTCTGCATTAAAAGCTTTTTTTTTAAAGAGCTAACACTAACGACATGTTATGACTGATAAATATAAATATAGATATATATATGCATATATTCAAAGAAATGTACTTATATCATTAATAAATATATAATACATTGTAGACATTCAAGTTTTATTGAGCTTAGTGTCTTTCACAAGCTGCAGTAGTGGTAGAAAGTAGTTGTTGGATTAATTTGAGTTGAAATATAACCATCCTTTTTGTAAACGCATCCCATCTCTACTGAGAAAAATATAAAAAAATTATTCAATTTGCATCAATTAATTTTAAAAGAAAGCTCCACTAAAACTTTTCAACAACAAAGATGGCCAAGAAGAAGAGAGGAGCTTCTTCCAGAGCTGCAGCTCAATTATTAGAGTCGTCCATTTCCCCCATACTAGAAATCAATTATGAAGATCCATTGTTTACGATGGCTTTACACCCTTCGAAGTCAACCTTGGTTAGTGGTTTAGCTACCGGCCATGTATTTTGTGAAACATATAATTCAACTGGATTAGAAGAAATTCAACAAAGAAGAAGAGACGAAATCGAATCTAAAGGATCAGCTGCATTTAATAATAATAAAGTTTATCAATATACCAAATCAATATCTCAACTGAAAAGTAAGTGGTGGGTAATTAAAGATAATTCAGAAGAAGACCAAACCAAAAACGTGGTAAGAAATTGGTCAACCAAAAGGCATAAAGGTTCATGTAGACATGTTATATTTGAACAATTAGAAAATTCGGTTGGTGATTATATTTATTCAGTAGGTACTGATAACATAATTAAGAAAGCTCAAACTTCTAACGGAAAAGTCGTTGCTAAGATCGACACGACTCAAGATTTCACATCATCAAATGACCATATTAATAAACTTTGCCACTCGTCAACCCATCCTTTTTTATTGACTGGTACAGAATCAGGTAATGTATTAATATATGATACTAAATCAAATGGTTTAAGGAAAGCAGACTATAAAATATTTCAAGCTAGCGATGATCAAATAAATCAGATCTTACCAATGGCACATATATCAGCTTATCATTATCTTACTATTGGTTCTACAACTTTGAGCCACATTGATATCAGGAAAGGTATTATAACACAATCAGAAAATCAAGAAGATGAATTATTATCAATGTGTTATCCTTCGAATGATACGAAGAATGATGAAGTTTTAGTTGGTCATGGTGAAGGTATAGTTACAATTTGGAAAAATTCCAAAAATAATTTCAATGACCAATTAACCCGTATTAAAATTAACAAGGAAACTTCAATTGAATCAATGATTCCGACTTATAATGAAGATGATGATGATCAAGCAAATTCCATATGGTGTGGTGATGCAGAAGGGTTATTACATCGTGTTAATTATAAAAAGGGAAAAATAGTAGAAGTGAGGGTTCATTCTAATGGTAATGGATTAGGCGACGAAGTTGAGGTCTTGGATGTTGATTTCGAATATAGATTAGTTAGTGCTAGTATGGGAAATTTGAAAATTTGGTCCAATAAAGATATTGAAGCAGATCAAGAAGGTGAAGAAGAAGAAGAAGAGGAAGTAAATTTAGATAGTGAAGATGATAGTAGTGATTTTCCACATTCTGATAGTAGCGAAGATTTTGATGATGATGATGATGAAGAAGAGGGACCTGGAGTGCTTTCCGATGAACAATTAATTGAAGATGACAATGGTAATGAAGACGGAGACGAAGACGAAGGCAAAGAGGAAGAGGAGAAGCCTGCATTAGGACTAATCAGAAAAAAGAGACAAGATCTTAGCCAAGTGTTACAACATCTGAAGCCAGCTAAAAAAATAATTGACTTCAATAAAGTTAAATGTGAAGAACAAGAAGAAGAAAAAGAAGAAGAGGAGCAAGAACCAGAGGAACATAAGAAGAAGAAAGCCAAAGTTGAAAAGATGTCTGCTAAACAATTAAAGAACATGCAAAAGCATGAACATGGTATTAGAAAGTTTGAAGATTTATAAAAAAGTATATATCTAAAAATATTAATTTTTTTTTTGTATCTGTGCGATGTTGATATAAAATCGAATGGCCCTCCACAAAATTTTCTGAATTTTCACCTTTGTAGAGTCAACCAGTACTGCTAATAAGTATGGATCCCCTCAATGTGTCTACTGTTAAGAATGTTATCTTAAATAGGAGGGGCTATAATATTACTGGTACACTTATCTTATCACCTTATCACCTTGTTTTTAGTTTCATTCCACCAACTTCACCCTTATCTCCATCATCTCAGCAACAACCAACTCAACCAAAAGAGATCTGGATATGCTACCCAATTATAGAGAGAATATCAAAGTCCAGAGGTTCATCTTGGATAAGTATGTCCAACCTAGTTAGTAATAGTAGCAATGGTAGTAACAGTAATAATAGTGATAGTAGCAATGAACTGGAATCGACAAGATTACCTTTATTGCCTCAGTTACAAGTTGAAAATTTCGATCACTATACAGCTTCACATATACGATTACAGTGTAAAGATTTCACATTTTATTCATTTGACTTCTTGAATGATTTAATTTGCAATGAAGTATTTTCAAAATTAAGTTCATTAATTACGGTTTGTAAAACAGAAAATAACATTAGAACATTGTACGCATATGATTATAAACCCAATACCTTGGAGCAGTCTTTAGCAGTTAGTGGTTGGAATATATATGATCCTGTTCAAGAATATAAGCGACTTGGCTTAGTGCAAGAAGAGGATAGTTATTGGCGAGCTTCAAAAATCAATAATGATTACAAATTCTGTCCGTCATATCCTAACATTTTAGTTGTTCCTAGTACTATATCAGATAATGTACTAAAGCATACTGCGAAGTTCAGATCAAAACAAAGAATTCCTGCTGTCGTTTACAAACATCGAAGTGGAGTAAATGGGAACGTAATTGCAAGATGTTCACAGCCATTAGTCGGTTTAAACTTACAAAATCGATCAATTCAGGATGAAAAATTAATTGCAGAAATTTTCAAGAGCCAGGAAAGAGAACGCCACGATAAAGTAGCTGAGGATAATGATTTCCAGGGCCAACCTCAGAAGAACCTTATAGTTGATTTAAGACCCTTAACTAATGCCATGGCTCAACATGCTTTAGGAGCAGGTACTGAAAATATTGAAAATTATAGAGGAAAAGTACCAATAAATAATAATAAAAACAATATTAGCAACGTAAATGCTAGTACTAAGGGAAGCAATGATAATATAAGTAATGGAGGGCCGCCTCATGAACAATGTCAAGTTAATAAAATATTTTGTAATATTGATAACATTCATGTCATGAGAGATTCTTTAAATAAGTTAATGACAATTTTAAACGATTTGGATAAATATCCTGTCTCAAATACAACGAATAAAACGCAAAGTGTTTATCCTTTGTTACAGCAATCATTAACTAAAACTCAATGGTTACATCGATTATCAATTATTTTACAGTCAGTTGATAGAATTACAAAATCAATTCACTTCAACAACACAAATGTTATAATTCATTGTTCTGATGGATGGGACAGAACTTCGCAAGTGTCAGCCTTGCTGCAGCTTTGTTTGGATCCTTATTATAGAACAGCTAAAGGATTTATGATATTGATTGAAAAAGAATGGGTAAGTTTTGGGTTCAAATTTGCCACAAGAAGTGATCATGGTGGATGCATTGGAGCAATATTAAAAAAGGAAGCAAAGCAACCGAGAATTGATCCTAACGAGAGTAGTAGTGAACCGCCTCCCCCTGCAACACCTCCTGAATTTTCGAGTGGTAATAATGGATATGGTAGTACCGTGGCTTCATTCTTACAACGAGCTGCTACCCATATCAAGAACACGGCCGCCAATTCTCAATTATTATCGGATAGTGAGTCTCTAGAAAATGGTAAATTCTCTACCGCAAGCTCGGTATATGGGGGAAGCAGTGAAAAATCACCAGTGTTCCATCAATTCCTCGATTGTGTATACCAAATTTATCGTCAGCATCCTACCAAATTTGAATTCAATAGCAGATTTTTGAAAAGACTATTTTATCATTATTACTCATGTCAATATGGATCGTTTTTGTGTGATTCAGAACGAGAATTAAGAGAAATTAATAGAGTTCAAGAACAGGCTATTTCAGTTTGGGATTATTTCAATTCAAGACCTAAAGAGTTCACTAATCCTCAATATTTACCAATTGAAGAAAATGGAGAAATCTTCTTCAACTTTGCTGACGTTAAATGGTGGGCTGAATTATATGGTAGATCAGATGAAGAGATGAACGGATTGTCGAATTCATTAGACAGAAAGTTTGCACAAATGAAATTAAACCAGGCGTCAGCATCCTCTCCGTCACTAAGTGATGAAAAGAATGGTAATTAGTTTTATAGATTAAGGTATTATTATATATATATATAAATACTTATTTATTTTTAATGAATGTTAATGTTCAATTCAGCGATTATCGCAAAAGAAAATTTAAAAATATTTTGCGTCCGCGGAATTAAACTATCAAGGATAAGATCATTGCTAAGATGGTCATGAAAGGAAGGGTCTCGAGGATACCGACTAGGTTTTACCTGGTGATGCGATCATCGACTTCTGGTCCGTTGGGAGTTGATGGAAGATTGCCTCGATTAAAAAATGAGATGAGCAGATCAGGTGGTATAGCAATCACTGATCCTTTTATCTTATATCAGAATTACGTAAAGCTGGGGATATTAGAGAAAGATGATTCACAATTAAGAGCAATGAAAGAATTTCAAAAGCTATACCGTCGAGTAATAGATTATTCACCACCTGAAGAGTTACTGATTAAGATAAGTTTGATTTTGAAGCAAATTGAACTAAAACAATTAGAAACACGGGTTAATCAAGATGGGACTAGATTTTCACCCATGGGACTTGGAAGCATTTCAAGGTTATTTCAAAAAGATCCCGAGGCTGAGAAGAAGCAATTAATACGATATATTACTGATGAAGAAGAATTAGAGAACTTTGCCTCGCCCCGAGGACTACTACTTAATGGTGACGTAGGTTGTGGTAAATCGATGTTAATGGATATATTTGCATCTTCATTGCCTCATAAATCGAAGATGAGATGGCATTACAGCAATTTTATCTTATGGGTGTTCACTGAAATGCATAAGATTCAAAAAGAAAGATTATTAAAATATAGCGTCGAAGGAAATACTAAGTGTCATAAATTAACTATGGAAAATGAATTCGTGTTATTTGAAATCGCTCAAAAGATGATAATTAAAAATACGATATTGATTCTAGACGAATTTATGCTTCCAGATATTGCAGCTGCTAATATTGTCAAAATTCTATTTACTTACTATTTCAAGCTTGGTGGTGTTTTGGTAGCAACATCAAATAAATTACCGGAAGAGCTTTATTCAAATGAGTTTCAGAAATCTAAATTTGATGCATTTGTACGTATTCTTAATAGTAGATGTGATTCAGTTGATATGAATTCTTCCAAAGATTACAGGACAATTTTTGCTTCTGCCTCTTCTGAAACTCTGCAATTAGTTGTTAAATTGGGTAATCCAGAGCATGATCTTGAATGGAGCAAACTTATAAAGATGGAAGTGCTCAATTTAGATAAAAATGCATTAGATGATACTCCATTACTTGAATTAGGAGAGCCTTCATCTTTTACAGTATATAATAGAACCACACACATCCCATTGACTTTCAATAATGACACAATTTGCTACTTGGATTATTCATATATTTGTCAAGGATTATTCTCGTCATCAGATTATATAACACTTGCTTCAAGATATAGAACAGTTATCTTAGATAATGTACCTATAATGACAACAAAAATGAAGAATGAAGCAAGAAGATTCATAACATTATTAGACGCAATGTATGAAGCGAAATGTCAATTATTTATGAGAAGCGAAGTTTCAGTTGATTACTTATTCTTTCCCGATGCTACGGAGATCAAAGATCCATTAATTTTAGAAAAACTTCAACAACTTGAAATTGATGACAATACACTTGAAGTTCAAAATGAAGAAATGTATTCTAAGACGAAAATCGCTATGGAAAACCCGTATCGTCCAAACATTTCTTCTTATGATGAGCAAAAAATGGAAACATATGACGAACCCATGACTGAAAAGCCAAAGACCGATTTCAAGGACATGAGAGCATTTACTGGTGATGATGAAAAATTTGCATTTAAGAGAGCCGTACTGAGAATAAAGCAGATGCTATTTTCTGATGATTGGAGACTAGACGATAGATGGGTGCCAATTGATGTATCGATGAGGCCGTGGGAATCTTCTTCCCTGCAACATGTGTCCATAGAACTTGAATCGTCCAACAATAATATAGAAGATAAGGTAATTCAGAAAATTTTTGAAGAAGCACCGAAGAGTCTAAAGAATACGTTACCAAAGGATATTGCCACATCATTTGGTGTACCTTTTCGACCTTTTAACTTGATATTTGCACCAAAATTTGTTAATTTGCAACATTTTTGGGCTATGGGTAAATGGTCAAATGAGCAAGGAAGGAAGTTAAAGGATGGTATTAGTAAAGTATGGATAAGAACTAGTATACGTAACAATAATACGTAGAATATTTATAGATAGAATACAATTATGTAGTATAATATAAAATTTTTAATAGATAGAATGTGAGACCGAGGGCATGGGGAAAAAAAGAAATCTTTTGAACACAACAAAAAATAGAACCCCAGATTTATCAATAAGTTGCATTTAGAGACTACTCGCCAGAAGAGAAAATTGACATGCTAACACCTGAAAGATTAGTGAAATTGGCTTACAATTATCCACAACTTCATAATACTTGGTATTTGGTTGCATGTGCTGCTTTAACTGTCATTAATCAACCCCAAGAAATCCCTAGGGTCTTCCATTTCGCTTTAAGACAACAATTATTAGAATACTCCACTGATAAATGTTTATTGACTGACAAGTTCCTATTAAAATTAGCGCAGGATTCAATTGCATCGCTGGATAAGTTCCAAGATTTTTCTGCAGTTGGAGTAAACTTACCTGATATTTTGATTCCATATACTTATTATGATAAGTTACCATTGAGGTTCAAGTATTCGAAGAGTGAGGATATTCATGCTACACAAAGTGTCATTGCATCTAAATTCAGAGAAGTTATTTTGAAGTCTACTGCTTTGGCAGGTTTACCTAAATCAATCAATGCCCTCATGATATTAAAAAGTGTTACTCCAACAAGTATTAGGCCCCCAAATTTACCAGAAAGAAAGCCAATAGTTCATCCTGGTCGCTTATTGTCTTCAAATATTGTAGGTGAAGATTCTGAAGGAACAAAATTTGAAAGTAAATCAGAAAGTCCAGAAACTACTGACACGATTGACGGTCCAATTTCTGTTAATTCGATTGATGTTACTGAAGTTAAAAATACCTTGGCTAGAGGTTCAAAACTTTGGAACAGTATATACACCAATAAGATCAATACTAGGATTAAAAGACAGATGATGAATGCTTATCCAGATTTGTGGTATTATGCTTATCATAATGTGTATTCCCCTCTTTTGAGTTTTACTGATATTTTATCAGCTCGTGAAACTTCTATGTGTATAGTTGCAAGCTTAATTCCTCAAGATGTTAATCCTCAATTAAAGGGTCATTTAAAGGGTGCTTATAACTTGGGTGTAAGTAAGGAAGAATTAACAGACTTGAGATTATTAGTCTTCGATCTTTGTGATTGGAGCGGTAATATTCATTGGAAGGGTGGCAAGGATAGTGTAGCAAAATTATAAGTAAATCTACAAGATTAATAAATTTATATCGTTTTATAAAAAATGATTTTGTATATTCTGTAAAATTATGATATTTTTTTCTATAGAAGTGAGTAACCATTTCTTATAGGTAAAGTAAGAACTGAAAGAAATTGCTTTCAGAATGATGACTTGGCATTAATATTCAAAAGCGTTTGGTACATGATACTACAGAAGACGTAATAAACTTTTTGTTCTATAGCCTCATTGCTGGAAGATAATTTATGATTGTTGGGTAGTCTGCATTCTATAATTGAATTCTATCTTGCCTTCTTATTAAGAAAACTTGTAAACCACAAAATACAAAAAAGGCTAAATAAACAAAAACAGCACCAAAGACTGTTTTGGCGACTTCTTCACCGTTCTCTGGGTCTTCAATTGAACCCATCATAGACTCATGACCAATTTTAAATAAATATCCAATGAATGACAATATAACAATGGCAAATGCTGACAAGATAGTACAGAAGTACGCCTTACCGGTAGATACGACTGGCTTCATTATGATTGTTCTTAATTGAATGCTTGACAGTATTTTTGACAACGGCTAATTTCCCATCTTCCTATCAACACAAAATTCCTCAAATGAGGAAGGTAATTTTTAAAATAATCGCTATATGCAGTCCGCTTTTATACTATATATAATGTTAACTAAATTACTTAAATGTCCTTATATTATACTCGAAATTGTACTCTCTTTCTTGGAACTCTCTTTCCAAGAGGCACTGATGAATCGGTATTACTATTGCTACTGCTATCATCTTCTTCTTGTTGCAGAAGGTTTCCAATAAATTGGCTCGCATCATCATCATCATCCAGACCAAAAGGGGTTACTACTGTCGGTGAACTATTTGTAGTTAGATCATTAGATGAATTTTCAACTCCTAATGCTCCATTTATATCAAACTTTCCGGTCGCTTTCCTCTTTTTGATTAATTGCACGGCCCTAAATACTTCTTTTAATAAATGTAATCGATCAGACACAATTTGCACATCTTCATACCATTCTTGTTCAACTTCTTGCTGTTGTAGATCGGCCGACTTCTTATTCAATACGCTTGAGCTTATAGCCGTGCTTTTGTCCAGATAAGCACCTAATGATTTTAAAGCTTGCTTATACGACTTTGATGGAATATAAAATGCATTCTTCAGATCCTGAAGTTGGGACAGTGACAGTGGTGGTGTTATAATATCTTCCTGCTCTTCCACCTGTATAGTAACGGATGAGCCTTCTGGTGACGAACTTGTGCTAGTAGAAGAAGCTACCCTTGTATCTTTATTTTCAATGGGAGTTGCAACACCTGTAGGTGGTGTTGGTGTACGATTTCTTGCGCGACGGTTGGTACCTCTATTGGCTATGGGCAGCGAAGATGGAGTTTCATCTTTAATGTCAATATTGCCGTTGCTGTTGTTGTTGTTGTTGTTGTGACTGTTTAGTTGAATACTCTTATTAGGATTATAATGTAGTTTGACAATTTTCGAAGGTGATGGTGTTTGTAAAGATTTAGTCTGGTCTATTTCTAACTTTGGTTTCGTTTCAGCGGGTAGTTTTGCTACATTCTTCTTTAGATATTTCTCTTGATTATACTTTAGTGTTATTATATACTTTGGCATTCCCTATTTAAAATTATATTTGATAAATTTTATAATTAATTATTACAGAGGGTTAAATTTTAAATTTTTATTACTGCTAAAAACAACTTGCTCGTTCTTAACAACCGGAGTCGTGTAATTTCACAATATTTTATTTTTTTTATATATAATCAAAAATGTTTCATTAAATAGGCATATCAAATTCTATTAATCCATCAATCAGGATGACAACAGCTAATTTAGAGCAAATATCAGAGAATGATCCATTAATATCAACTGCTGATCAAGTTCTGGCTTTGATTGAATCATTCATTGAATTGGGAGTTTTAGTACATGATAATCAAGGTACCCAACAATCACATACTGCCCTAACTCGTAAAACCAATCAAGTTATAAGTCAATTGTCAGGATTAACTTCAAGTCCATACACTCAAAAATATCCTATTCCAATAGATGTATACTCGTATATTGAAGATGGTAGAAATCCCGATATTTATACTAGGGAATTTATAGAGGTAACTGCCAAGAGTAACGCCAGGTTAAAGGGTAAAATGAAAGGATTCGGCATGTTAAGAGATGTATTGGGTGATAAGTTAGGTAAAGAGTTTCCGAGATTGGTGGATAGTATTGAAGATATAAAAAGAAGGACGAGTCCTGATAGCATGGAAGAATAAATTTATTTATAGTGTTTTGAAGTTTTGCTGGTCATAAGAATGACAGGTATCAGGTATACCTTCATAATGGCCTAGATTCTAGTCCCAAATAAGACTTACATAATTTTGTTAGTTAAATTTTAAATACCAGCAATGTGGTCTGTCTCCCCAAGGAAGCTTTAAGTCAAACATGAAGGTGCTTTAAGTTGTTGAAATCCGATTTTATATGTAATTTCCAGTGAAGCAAGGAGTTTGAGTTAAATAATTTAATAGAACAGATCCCGTTTGGTATGAAAAAATACTAAATAGGAAACTTTGGCAAAAATATTAAAAATAATAATAAAAAATAAAAATTGAAGCAGTGCATACAATTCAAACCTGCCAACTTAAGTGCATAATAAATCTGATTAGTTTATTAAAAAATATGTTATATAGTTCATTAAAATGAAAATCCGAATTAGATGATATTTATAAAATATGATGTTAATTATGTGTGCATGGATGTTTTATGCCAAAGAAAAAGAAGGCTGGTTAAAATTAATTTTTTTCTACGACTATTTTTTATTTTTTGTTACTGCAAAAAAGTTAAAAAATATATGCAATCTAAGGTTTGGACCAGCCCAAATTAATCTTGGTTTAATAAGATATCGGTTATTTTATACTATTTATGTACAATATAAGTCATAATAACATGGTAACAGTCCTATTGTGATGCATCTAACTTTACATTTCATAATTGTTTTCTTGACATCGAAGGCTGGTTTACCTTGAGAATTATGTTCCCACTAAGATCGTAATTATATATTGAGCATTGTTTCCAGTGAAAATGCTTTACTCTGTTAGAATCTGATTTATTATATTCTTTTATTTCTTTGTTTCATTCCTTCCTAGCATTATTCAGTCTTGAAACAATCTATTGATAATCATTTTGCTCCAAGAAACCATCCATGCAAAAGACATCCAACTTATTTACACTCCTTTTAGTCTCTTTGCTTGGGGCTTCTAGGGCAGTTGGTGCTGCAGATACTGAAGAATATGATTCAACTACAACAGTAACTACAACTCCAGTTGTGACTGTAACTACCACACTTGGCTTGATTGAAGAAGTTTATGAAACAGTATACGTCTATACAGACTCAGATGGGCAATTAACTACTTACACTACGGTTGGAGGTACTTCATATATTGCTGACACTTCTTCACCAACTTCAACTATTGCTTCAAATCCTATCACAACTGGTTCCCTTTCAAGTTCCGGAGGAGATACTACTACTTCAACTGCTATTGAAACAACTACAACTGATATTAGTTCATTATCAACTACACCTGAAACTGCTTCATTTGATCCTAGTTCATCTAAAACTAGTAGTTCAAATCCTAGCTCATCTGAAGCTAGTAGTTCAAATCTTAGTACATCCGAAACCGAAACTACTATTTCAAATCCTAGTACAGCTGAAACCAGTGCCCCATACTCTACCACAACTGAAACCACTGTTTCTTCTAGTAGTGATATTGGGTCCTCTTCATCCCTTACTTCAGAAGCTGCTGCTTCTTCTGATGGCTCTGTATCTACAATTTCAGTCTCAGTTCCTCCAGGATCTTACTCCACTTCTACTCAAACCACCACTACTATTTTAGAAGATGGTTCAACTGCTGTTCTTAACCTTGTTGTCTTATATACTACTGAATGTGATAATGACGACTAATCTTGGACCTTTTAGTCATATATACAAAAGTAGCTAAATTTTTATTTCTTATATTCGATTCTTTTAATAGATTGTGTATCCTAGTTTTATAATGAATAATTTTTTTTAATTAAAAATACTAATTGAAACAATATAAAAACTGTAATTTTATTATTTTTTTGGTTATAATTCAGGCATTAAACATTAATCGTACAAATTAAAAACTATATATATACATTAATTTTAAAATTATTCAGTGAACTTTAACAGAACAAAGAAATCAATCTTCTTTTCAAACTTAAATGCAAACTCAGCTAAAACAAGAGGTCCACAAGCTCCTGTTCCTACTCCATGTTGTTTGTAGTCAATTCTAACAAATCTATGACTTGATCTTTTTATATCTCTTGGATGTTTGGCTTCTTGAATACCATATTTATCGGAAAATTTGAATCCAAATGTCCTATCTGAAGATATTAAAAGGCCAGCACCACCATTGTTCTCTTCTAAGAGTAACCATTCTGTATCTTCATGATTACCATTTTCCTGTGGGTAGTCATAATTATAATCCAAATTCTCAAAAGTCTGGTGATGTAAGCCAAGTTTTTGAGATTCTTTCTTATCAGCATAACTTTCACCTGGTCCTCTTCCAAACCATCTGACTTTGTTACCAATCTCTTCATTTACGGTGAACTCGTATCCAAATCTTGGAAGTGTCTTAGGAAGTGATTCCTGGGAACCAACTGCATTCAATTCAATCCTCTTATCTATTTGACCATCAAAAATAGAATAAATCTCAGTGGTGTTGAATCCCCAACCAAGCAGTGGTGGTGCAATAAAAGATTCAACTTTGAATTCAGCTAATAAACCACCTTTACTGACTTTCTTAACTTCAACATTTCTAATACATTTTTTCATTTGATCCAATCCAAATTTCTTCCATAAAGGTTCATCTACTGGAGTATCATTATTGATACTTGGTCTCCAGAAGTTCAAATTACTAAATTCTTGTAAGTTTTCTTCGCTAATTTGAGCCTTGCTACCGGTAGTGCTCCAATTTAATATTTTTCCTTCAACTTTATCAAATACTACTCTTTGTCTAGATGTTCTAATTTGAATAATGTTGTCATTAGTTTCAATGATCGCATCTGAACTAGGTATAGGAGGAGCACTAGTTATGTTGCTTAATTTTATTTCTAATTGTGACCAAGAAACAAGGTGCCCACTAGGAACACCTCCAACAGACTTTTTAATTTTGAATTGAATTTCAAATAAAACTTTTGAAAATCTTTCAATATCAGTTTTAAGTTCAGGTATATCAACAATAACGGATTGTTTGGATTTTATTTCAGGAAGTTCAATCTTTCCAGCTTGTAAAACATGTTGCTCGACATCTCTATATCCAATAAAAGTATAAGAACACGAGTAATTTTCAAGATCAATATAATCAAAAGTATTGGTAATTTCAATTTTATGGTCTTTAAACTTGGAAACAATTGGCTCGATAACTTTCTTATATTCTATTAAACCGGGAGTTGGATTATGCCTTGAATCAATCAAACCATCCATTATAAAGACTCCATCATTTGGTTGATCGCCAAAATCACCACCATAATAATAAGTTAAACTTCCATCTTTATTCTTAACTTCTATACCATGATTAGCCCATTCCCAAATAAATCCACCTTGAAGGTTAGGGTATTTGTAGAATAATTCTTGATATTGTCTAAGTAAACCAGGACCATTACCCATTGCATGAGCATATTCACAAAGTATTAAAGGTTTTTTATTTTGCTTGCTATATTCCATGGTAGTTTTAACACTAGTATACATTCTACTGAACATATCTGCTACTTCAGCCTTTAAATCACCTTCATAATGAATGGGCCTCTTTTGGAAATCCACGCTTCTAATCTTATCAGCCATTTTAACTTGGTTAGAACCAAAGAATGCTTCATTACCTAAAGACCAGATTATAACCGATGGTTGGTTGAAATCACGATTGACTAATTGATCAGCTCTATCAACATAAGCAGTCTCCCAATCATTATTGTCGGAAGTGAATTTAGCAGCCTCTTTAAAAAGAGCAATCTTTTCTTCATCATATTCGACATTATCTGAATAGTCCATTGGTCTTCTTAAAACTTCATAAAATCCATGACATTCTAAATCAGCTTCATTTAATACCCAAAATCCCAATCTATTTGTTAATTCATAAAACTTAGGATGGTTTGGATAATGAGATGTTCTAATAGCATTAATGTTATATTTTTTCATTAATAATAAATCACGTTCAATAAAATCAAGGGGTACGGCTCTACCATACTTTGGATGATGCTCATGTCTATTAACACCTCTAATTAAAATAGGTCTACCATTAACTTGAATCAATCCATCTTTCATTTCTACTTTTCTAAAACCAACATCTTGTATTACTGAACTGATTGCTTTAGTACCATCGATAATTTCAATTACTAATTTATAAAGTTCTGGTGTTTCAGCAGTCCATTTCTTCGGCGAGGAAATCTTATGATTGATCTTGTTGGATTTACCACCGTCATATTTTTCTTGAAACATGAGCTGACCAGAAGGGTTATATAATTTGATTTGAAATTTGGATGGCTTATTTAACTCAATATTGGTATATAAGGTGGCATCATTATAATGAGAATCAAAATCAGTATGGATTTGAAAATTCTTCACATAACCACGTTCATTAAAACCTAATAAGTAAACATCCCTAAATATACCACTCAACCACCATTGATCTTGATCCTCGATGTAAGACGATGATGACCATTGATAAACTCTTACAACAAGTTCGTTTGGTTTACCTTTCAAGATCAAGTGAGAAATATTAAATTCAGCTGCATTTCTACTTCCTTCATTGTAGCCAACAAGCATTCCGTTTAAGAAAACATGATACGAGTTATCAACACCTTCAAATCTAAGTCTGTACTCAAATTCACTAGAATCCCAATCCTTTGGAACAGTAAAAAATCTACGATAAGTACCAGTAGGATTATCTGAAGGAGGATGAGGAGGAGCAACAGGGAAAGGATAAACAACATTGGTATAATGAGGATGTCCGAAACCTGATAATTGCCAATGGCCAGGGACAATAATTGAAGAATTAAAGAAATTCGCATCTTTGGACACGGTCCTTGGATTTTTATCATACCTGAAATCCCAGACTCCATTTAATGATAATGTAGAGTCCTGAGGTAAATAATAAGCTCTAGGATCTAATCGATTTAATTCAACAATTTCAGGTTTTGAAAGAACATCGATCAAACTAGGTTCGAAGACAACCATTTTTTTTTTTTGGTACAAAAAAATTAATATTTTCTCAAATTTAACATAAATGTGGAGAGATAGAGTTCCTCCATGGAAATCTATCTTTATTTAAATGAAACAAACAAAGGTCTTAGTTAGATTAAAAAGATCGTCGTTGACCCCTCTCGCAAAGCAATATGCACCCCACTAATTAATTAATAGTATAATTTTAAATTAATAAGTTTCTTGGTAACGTTGTATACATAAAATGGCTAACTTTTATCATCAAATAGAAATTTAATTGTAACGTTGTATAAATTGACCACGCAAAAAGAAATTTTTTTATGCATGTGTTCCATTCGCCAAAAAGTTTAATTGCGCAAACACATGGATGCGGCTATAGGTTAATTTTTACATTTTTAAATTTCTTAAATTTTGTTGAGAAGGTACGGTAACTATGCCGATCTTAGAATACTTGGCTAGTACCGTAAAACCTAAATTTCACCTGAAGATTGTCTCACAGCTTTTTGACTTCTGTAATGTTGTAGTTATAATTTAAAAATCATGTGGGGAACTGAAATTTAATAATATCCTTTGATTTTTTTCTTAACCATGGGGTGCATCTATATCATTTCCAGCAGATATCATCAGATTCTATAAGTATATATAAATCTGGCTATTTAAACAAACTAAAAAGGCGTTGAAATCTATTTCCTTTGCCCTTCTTTTTTTACTATAGAAATATCTATTAAAGAAAGTAAAAATAGAAATGTCTGACAATAGTACAAATAGTAAAGAAGTTTACGATCATCTGATTGATAAGATTCATACCACTGGTCTGGGTAATACTAATATTCAACCCCAAACTTTGGAAGATGTGGAAACATTCCCTATTTTGAGTCGTCCAATGATTCCTTTACTTTGTTCTTGTTTCCTTGTTTACTTTGTTTCAACCACCACTGGCTTTGATGGTTCATTAATGTCAAGTATTTATACTCAAGATGATTATCTTAAACAATTCAATTTGGATGTTAATTCATCAACTTCAACTGGTTTAGTCTTCTCGATTTATAATATTGCCCAAGTTGTTGCTGCTTTCTTCTGTCCATTGATTGATTATAAAGGTAGAAAAGTTATTATCTTAATTGGTTGCTTAGGTGTTGTTGTTGGAGGTGTTATTACTGCTGTGGCTCATAATGTTGAAACTTTACTTGCTGGTAGATTTATTTTAAGTTTTTTTACTACATTAGCTAATACAGCTGCTTCTTTATATGTTACTGAAATTGCTCCACCACAAGCTAGAGCAAGAATTGCAGGTTGTTATAATACTTTATGGTATTGTGGATCTATTTTAGCTGCTTTCACTGCTTATGGTGCCAATTTACATCATAAAGGTAGTTCATTAAGTTTTAGATTACCACTCGGTATGCAAGCTGCTTTCCCAGGTATTGTCTTTATTTTTGGATGGTTTATACTTCCAGAAAGTCCTAGATGGTTAGTTGGTGTTGGTAGAGCCGAAGATGCCAAAAAAGTCATTGTTAAATATCATTGTAATGGTGACGAAACTCATCCTTTATTAGATTTTGAAATGGCTGAAATTCAAGCTTCATTTAAAGATCGTTCATTAGAAGATCCTCTTAAATTATTAGATTTACGTCCAATCTTTAAGAATAATAATGCTTATCGTACATTTTTAGTTTTTGCCATGGCATTCTTTGGACAATTTTCGGGTAATAATGTTTGTTCTTATTATTTACCTACAATGTTAGCTAAAATTGGTATGACTTCAGTTTCAACTAATGTATTAATGAATGCTGTTTATTCTATTGTTTCATGGATTTCTTCAATTATTGGTTCATTCTGCCATGAAAAAGTTGGTAGAAGAAAGATGTTTATGTTTTCAACTTTAGCTTCTGCTTCTGCTTTAACTGGTTTATCTGTTGCAACTGCCAGATATATGGATACATCAGCTAAATCAGCTTCTCAAGCAGCTCTTGCATTTGTTTATTTGTTTGGTATTTTATTTTCGTTTGCCTTTACACCAATGCAACCTATTTATCCTGCTGAAGTTTCTTCAAATGTTTTAAGATCAAGATCTTTTATTGTTTTAAATGTTACTGCTGGTATTGCCCAATTTATTAATCAATTTGCTGCTCCTCAAGCTATGAAAAATATTTCTTATTGGTTTTATGTGTTCTATGTCTTTTGGGATATTTTTGAATTTGCTGTTGTTTACTTTTTCTTCGTTGAAACTAAGGGCAAGACTTTAGAAGAAATGGATATGATCTTTGCTGCCAAGAATCCAAGAAAAGTTTCAGTTGGTAATTATGAAGATGAAAATGATGATACTATGAAATTCCAATTATTCACCAAACATTCCATCCAATCAATTACTCATAGATTTAAACATTCAAAATCCGAAGAAGAAGTTTAGATATTATAAATTAGAATAAACTAAAATTCAAATCATTGATTTTTTAATTTGTTTTTCTATTTTTTTTTGCATCAATTCCATTTGTGGAACATGCTAACGAAACGCTAATGACTAAAGGTATGAATTAATCAGACGACTTTTTTTTATAATTATTGTTACTTATTACTAAATAGTATGATTATTATTATTAATTTTTTTTTTTGTATATAGAAAGATATTTAACGAAAGCGTTTCTTATAAAATAAATTAATTGTAATGAAAAAAATTATGCATAGTGGTTGCCTGAATTTATGCACCTTTAAAATTTAATTAATTTTTTAAGTTTTTTAATTTTTTTAAATAGGAAACGGCTGTGACGGTAGGAATAGTACTGATTAGTTATTAGAATTAAGTCGTGAGTTTTATAGGATTAAATCAAACTACCGTATAGTATTAATAGAGTGTTTCCAATAGGTTGTTATTTAAAAACTTTAGACCGAAATTAAAAAGTTCGTGTGGCTGAATAAGGTTTATATAAATTGACGAATGTTGTCCGAATCATTTTTTTTCCTCTAGATCAACGTGGAATCAACTTTAAAAATAAATTAAAAATTGTTGAATTCTTCTAAAATGTTCTAAATAATCTAAATTTGGGTGGCGGGGAATTCAATTAAGCATATACGGGAAATTTATTAATTAATCAGAATATTCCTTTAATGTATAATCATTAAAAATCTATTTTAGCTTATTAATTTTTTTTTTAATTTCTTTTTTTTTACATCGGTTATAAAAAAAAAATTCATCTTCAAGTTTTGTGTAACCTTTCGGTGTTTTACTTAAATAGTAATCAAATATATAGTAAATAAAATTAAAATTAATTTATAACCCACTTTCAAAGGCAATTTTTGATTACTAAATAATTGAGTCACTAGTATTATTAGGTTACCTGGTTTGGGACAAAGCCGATAATATTGTCAAAAGGTATAGTTTCCCCATTTGGTATGGGCTTCAGTTTTGCAACAAATTATCGTAAATATGATATCAAAAACTATAAATAAGATAATAATTTCTCCAATTTACTGAATTGAAAATGGTTTATAATTTAAATCCACAATATAATTCATTCAATTATAAAGGTACTCAATCTAATCTAATCTAATCTAATCTAATCTAATCAAATCTAATCAAATCAATTGGAACATAATATGACTTCAACTACTGTTTTTGTTTCTGGTGCAACTGGGTTCATTGCCCAACATATCTTAGTTCAATTACTTGGACAAGGTTATGCTGTTGTTGGTGCTGTTAGATCAACTGAGAAGGGTGAAGCCTTGGCTAAAAACTTGAACAATTCCAAATTTTCCTATGAAATAGTTAAAGTTTTAGAAGAGGAAGGTGCTTTTGATCAAGCTTTAAAAAATCATCCAGAAGTTACTGTTTTCTTACATACAGCTTCACCCGTTACTTTCTATGCTGAAGATAATGAAAGAGATGTTTTAATTCCTGCCATTAAAGGTACTGAAAATGTTCTTGCTTCAATTAAAAAGTTTGCTCCACAAGTTAAGAAAGTGGTTTTAACAAGTTCAATCTTTGCAACTCTTGATTTTGCTGAATGGAATGATCCAAAGTTTGATGGTGGTGAAAATACTTGGAATCCAATTACTTATGATCAGGCCAAAACTAATGGCCCACAAGCTTATAGTGGTTCTAAAGCATTTGCAGAAAAGGCAGCTTGGGATTTTGTTGAAAAAGAGAAACCAAATTTTACATTAACGGCTGTTAATCCTGCTGCTGTATATGGTCCTCAGGCATTTGAAGAAAGTGTTGCAAACTTAAATGCTACTGCTAAATTAGTTACCCTGGTTTTAGATTTAAAACCAGATAGTGAACTTCCAGTTAATAATGGTACATTTGTTGATGTTAGAGATGTTGCAAGAGCTCATATTCTTGCCTTTCAAAAGGAAGAAACTGTTGGTAAAAGATTGTTACTTAATGTTGAAAGATATGATTTTCAAAATATTCTTGATATTATAAGAAATAAATTCCCTAAATTGGCTGATGAACTTCCAACTGGTACACCTGGTTCATCTGATTTTGCAAATTGGAAAATTCTTAATGATAAAAATGCTAGAACTATTTTAAAGATCGATTATATCAATTTGGAAAAGTCTGTTACCGATACCATTCAACAAGTTTTAGATTATAAAAGCAAGAATTAAATTGCCTGTCTTTTGAATTTTGTATGTTATCATATATAGCTTCTTTATTTTAATAGTTGTTTTTTTTAATATGTGTCTTACCTAATAAATTAATTTAATTTTTACAAAAAAAAGTCAATTGGTCAATTAAATAGTAATTATTATTTCTGATTAGATTTATATATATATATATTAAAATGAATAAAAATTGAATTAATTATTCTCGTGATCCACCTCTTAAAGGTTTAACAATTTTTAAATTAAGACCAAGTTTTGGAGATTCTAAAATTGTTTCATTTATAAAACTTGATCTTTCTGGTGAAAGAAATGAAGATTCAAGAGCAAGAGATTTCTTTCTAGTTTCTTTTAAAATTTCATTAACTGATGATAATTCTTGTTGAAAATTAATAATATGACTAGTTTCATCCGATTTGAATATATTTTCTTTATCTTCTTCCTGTTGCTCTTCTGTTCCATTAATAGATACTTCTCTTAGCACTTGTTCATGATCCTGAGATTCTTTCTGCTTACTCAAACGTTCAACATAATGCCTTAATTCATCTAATTTACTTTTAAATCCTAAAGCTTCCTTGGAAATCAATAATTGTTGTTCCAGAAGTGTACTTTTTAATTGATGAATCTTATTATCTCTTGATTCAATAATCTTTTCGCTAATTAAAAGATGTTTTCTTAAATTAGTATTAACTAATTCAACATCATTTAATTTATCATCAATTTTATGTAAGGTATTCTTTAATGAAAATAATTTTGATTCTTCATTATGAGTTGTTCTTAAATTTTGCATTTTCATATTTAAAATTTCATTTTCTAATTCTTCAATCTTTTTATCCTTTCTAGATAATTCCTCATGTAAATGTTGAGTTTTATTAGGTGATGAAGCTATAGGTTGGGGTAAACGAGATTTAAATTCTTTACTTTTAGTAGGAGTAACTGATGTTGTTTGTACTCTAATTCCATCCCTAAATCCAATTAATTCACGTTCTAATTCTTTTATATAAGCTTGGTTTTGTTCATTAATCTTCTCTAATTGAGCTATCTTATGTTTTAATGTACTGGCACTTAATTCAGTATTAATATGAGCAGAATTCTTAATGTTCTTAGCTCTTGAACCAAACCTCAATGAGGAAAGAGTTTCTAGATCATTTGAAATAGATGATGAACAATTTATAATTAAGGTAGTTCTTGAATTACCTCCAAGTGATTCCTGAAGTATCCGTGTTAATTTAGAATCACGATAAGGGATATGAGTTGATTCATTATCGGTTAGGGCATTTATAACATTTCCAAGGGCTGCCAATGAACTATTTATCTTCTTAGCTTCTTCTAAAGTTTGACCACTAGCATTTGTTTTATCAACTTTTTCAGAACCAGCTAAATCCACAAGAAATAATTGAGATTTCTTGGTTATACCCGTTTGTAAATGTCTTTGGGTTAATTTAATTTGAAAAATTGCATGAGATCGTGATGATTCGGTATTCATACTAGTGGCAACGGTTGATCGATATTTTAATCCATTATTTAATATTTGAATTAATTCTTGATGTGATGATATGAATGCATGAGGCAAATTCTTGATATAAATTCCTCTTGTTTTATCTTCATGAACAGAAAATTTTTGTGATGAATCATTATTATTATTATTATTATTATTATTATTATTATTATTATTGTTGTTGTTGTTGTTGTTGTTGTTGTTGTTGTTGTTGTTGTTGTTGTTATTATTGTTATTATCAATTAAATCTTTAATCTGTTCTTTATGAATTTCAAAGAATGAGACGCTAACAATATATTCCATATCAGTTGATGCATGACTTATACGATCAAATATATCTTCAGAAATACGAGGGATCAACCCTTTTTCAAGTTCAGTTTGTTTACCTAACATGGTATAAGATTTCCCACTACCAGTTTGACCGTAAGCTAAAATAGTACCATTATAACCATTAAGAAAATCATCAACTGTACGAGATATTGAAAATTGATAAACATCAAGCTGAGTAGAATCAGGTTGAAAAATTCTATCAAAAGTAAATTGATTAGTAAAATCTTTTATATTTATAAATACTGAATGAGAAGTGGGGAATTTTATAAATGGTTTACCAAAAGATTCGTCTTTTTGATATTGAAATTCATTTTCAGGTTTAAATCGACAAACAACATTAATATTATTCGAAGAAGGCGTTTGATTATCTTTGATGTATTGGAATTTTTTACCTGGATCGGGAGATGAAATCAGATGATTGGATGTTGATGATGAATCATAATGGTTGTCAACTTGAATCAGACCATTCGATAAAGAATTCTCAAATGATTTACTGAAACTAGACATGATGATTCTGGTATAGGGAGGGTCTAGTGATGACGATGATGATTATGCCTTGTGATAATATCGTTAGTTAAGTTTGTGGTTTAGAATAAGAGTTGACAATATGATAACAATTTATTAATTATCTTCTGAGTGTTTATTAAAAAACTTTTGGTAAATAGTTACACAAAATGATATATTTTTTCTTTTTCTTTTTTTACGTGTTTTTGAGGAGCTACCAAAATTAAAATGTTTTAATCTTGTGACTTTAAAATATAATAAATAAGTAAATAAATAAATAAACAAATATATAATAGTAATAATAAAAAGCTATACCCTTTTTAAAGTAATGGATAAAAAATTCATTTAATGAAAGTCTATTGTAACAAGTTAAGCTAATGAACATATAAGACGTCATTGTTTGTCAAATTTTTTATATAAGACCTATGGAAAACGAATGGGTTGGGATCTAGAAATAGTAGCAAGCTCTGAAATTTCAATATAATTTCGTTATATTACATTCTATATGGATCCTAACATGATACATTGTACCTTAACTAATTCTATATTAAATATTCAGATAAAAGTACACGACCAAAATTTGACCTGACGATTCAGAGTCAAAAACAAGACAAAAACTTGTAACAGAGTCAAAATATAAACATTTGTAAAGTTATCTATCAGATAAAAGATCCCTTTATCTATATTTGCAACTATCTATACTATTGATAAACTTTTGCATTATGCTCTTTTTTATATATTCTAATTATAATAAAATATGATTCGCTAATCATGATTAATTAATTCAAACCCAATAAGTCAATATAAATTAATAGTAAATTAATGGTCGTCCAATTAAATGAAACAAAAATAATTTTCAATTATGATTAACAATCACGTGTCAACTCATAGTTGAGAAAATTTTTTAATTAGGGCCGGAATTTTGACTCATTGATTTTACATACAATCAAATCTGAGTTGCATCATCATATTCATCAATTTTTCAATTTTTTCAATTAAATATAATTTTATTTATTTTCATTATTGTCTTTAATCAATCATAGTTATAGATTGAATATAGAGATATACAGATACAGTTACAGATATTGATCCATCATGTCATCTCCTCAACAAATTGCTCAAACTTTTCAACAAGTATTGAACCTTTCAGGTTCTCCAACTCATGCAGTTTCAACATCTCCAACTCAATCATATTTAGCTCAACATATGCAAGCCAATAGAAAACCAACCAAAGCTTTAAAGCCTTTCTCCACTGGAGATATGAAAATCTTATTATTAGAAAATGTTAATCAAACTGCTATAGATATTTTTAAACATCAAGGTTATCAAGTTGAGTTTTATAAAAGTTCACTTCCAGAAGATGAATTAATTGAAAAGATTAGAGACGTACATGCCGTTGGTATTAGATCAAAAACAAAATTAACCGCTAATGTCTTAAAGCATGCCAGAAATTTGGTTGTTATTGGATGTTTTTGTATTGGTACTAATCAAGTTGATTTAGAATTTGCGGCTAAATCAGGTATTGCCGTATTTAATTCTCCATTTTCTAATTCAAGATCAGTGGCAGAATTAGTTATTGCTGAAATTATTACTTTAGCAAGACAATTAGGTGATCGTTCAATTGAATTACATACTGGTACTTGGAATAAAGTTAGTGCTAAATGTTGGGAAATTAGAGGTAAAACTTTGGGAATTATTGGTTATGGACATATTGGTGCTCAATTATCAGTATTAGCAGAAGCAATGGGTATGAATATTATCTACTATGATATAGTTATGATTATGTCCTTGGGTAATTCAAAACAAGTTGAAACTTTAGATTATTTATTATCAAATGCTGATTTTGTTTCTTGTCATGTTCCTGCTACTCCAGAAACTAAAAATTTATTAAGTGGCCCACAATTTGCTGCAATGAAAGATGGATCTTATGTTATAAATGCTTCAAGAGGTACTGTGGTTGATATTCCTGCCTTAGTTCAAGCCATGAAAGCAGGAAAAATTGCTGGTGCTGCACTTGATGTTTATCCTCATGAACCAGCCAAAAATGGTGAAAATCTTTTCAGTAATGATTTAAATCCATGGGCATCAGAATTATGCTCATTAAGAAATGTTATTTTATCTCCTCATATTGGTGGTTCAACGGAAGAAGCTCAATCTGCTATTGGAGTTGAAGTTGGAACTGCTTTAACGAAATATATTAATGAAGGTAATTCATCGGGTGCCGTTAATTTCCCAGAAGTTTCATTAAGAGCCTTAGATTTAGATCAACAAAATACTGTCAGAGTTTTATATATTCATCAAAATGTTCCTGGTGTTTTAAAAACTGTTAATAATATTTTATCTAATCATAATATTGAAAAACAATTTTCAGATTCAAGAGGTGAAGTAGCTTATTTAATGGCCGATATTTCAGATGTTGATATCATTGATATTAAGTCATTATATGAACAATTAGAGCAAACTCCTTATAAAATTGCAACTCGTTTATTATATTAGTTGATATAAAAATAAAAAGCTAAAAAAAAAAGGATGATCAAAAAACAATAATAAATAATAATAATAATAATAATAATAATAAAATCTAATTTAAATCCATTTCCCATGTATAAAACTTTCTTCTTTAAATAAATTAATTTCGATTCTTTCAATAATACATTTTTAAAATTATAATAGATATATCTATAATTAATAGCTAAGTAATAAAGTTAATTAACTAATCCGGGTAATTTATTTCCTGTATATAATGTGTAGAGTATAAAGATTGACCAAAATCTTTTTTGGTGGCAATAACATTTAACGTGAGAGACCAAAAGGTTGAAATATTTTTTGATTCATTCAGGTCAATAACAAATTTATTTAATCAATTAAGTACTGTCATCATATACTTGATTAGAATATAGACCTTGGTTGATTAAGTAATAGTATCTAACTAAGAATGGCATTAGTTTCAGCAGCTCCTTATCTCGCGTTACTTGGTGAAGAAGATCAAAGTTTAAAATCATTTGCATTAACATCATTAAATGATGTAGTAGATCAATTATGGGCTGAAATAGCCAATAATATTACTGAATTAGAAGAATTATATGAAGATGAATCATTTGAAAAGAGATCACTTGCAGCTTTGATTATTTCTAAAGTTTATTATAATTTAGGAGATTTTGAAGCATCAGTTAAATATTCTTTAAATGCTGGTAATGAATTTAATGTTGAAGAACAATCTCAATATATTGAAACTATAGTTAGTCAATGTATTAATTTGTATAATACTTTATCACAAAAGCAATTTGTTGATAAATCGATTATCATTGATAAAAGATTAATTGGTATATTTGAAAAAATGTTAGAAAAATGTTTTAAAGCTAATGAATTAAAATTAGCTCTTGGTATTGCATTAGAAAGTTATAGATTAGATATAGTGGAAAGAATTTTAAATCATCAAATTGAGGTAAGTGAAGAAAATGCTATAAATTTAATTAATTATGTACTTGTATGTTCTAATACCGTCATTTCAAATACTACATTTAGAACTCAAGTATTAAATTTATTAATTAAATTATTATTGCCATTAACTAAAAATCAAGAATTTTTTACAATTATTAAAATCATTGTTCAATTAAATGATTTTAATTTAGCCATTCAATTATTTAAAGAATTAATATCAAAAAATGAAGGTTTAATTGCTTATCAAGCAGCATTTGACTTAGTGGGTGCCGCTCCTCAAGAATTATTAGATAATGTAATTAATCAATTATCAGAAGAAAATAAAGTTTCTAATCCAATTACCAAGAAAATTTTAACAATTTTATCAGGAGTTCCAACTTGTGATTTAGATATTACATTCTTATACAAAAATAATAATACTGATATATCAATTTTAAATAAAACTAAGAATCTTTTGGAAGGTAGAAGTTCTATTTTCCATTCCGCAGTTACTTTTTCAAATGCATTTATGCATGCTGGTACAACTGATGATTCATTCTTTAGAAATAATTTAGAATGGTTAGGAAGAGCAAATAACTGGTCAAAATTCTCCGCTACGGCTGCTTTAGGAGTAATTCATAAAGGTAATTTATCTCAAGGTCGTAATATTTTAAAACCTTATTTACCAGGATCAACAGGTGCTCCTCATACTAAAGGAGGTTCATTATTTGCTTTAGGATTAATATTTGCTGGTCATGGTAGAGAAATTATTGATTATTTGAAAAATTATATTGATGAACATGGTAATTCTGCTGGTACTAATGAAGGTGATGTTGTTTTACATGGTGCTGCTCTTGGTGCTGGTGTTGCAGGTATGGCATCTGGTAGTGAGACTCTTTATGAAGCACTTAAAGTTGTATTATATTCAGATTCTGCCATTTCAGGTCAAGCTGCTGGTTTAGCTATGGGTTTAGTTATGTTAGGTTCAGGTCAAGAAACTGCTATTCATGATATGCTTACTTATGCTCAAGAAACTCAACATGAAAATATTATTAGAGGTTTAGCAATTGGTATATCATTATTAAATTATGCTCGTGAAGAAAAGGCTGATGGTATAATTGATCAATTAATGAGTCAAGAAAGTTCTATATTAAGATATGGTGGTGCATTTACTATTTCCTTAGCTTATGCAGGTACTGGTAACAATAAAGCCATTAAGAAACTTTTACATTATGCAGTTTCAGATCCATCTGATGATGTTAGAAGAGCTTCAGTTTTGGGTTTAGGATTCTTATTGATTCGTGATTACACTGCTACACCCCAAATTGTCCAATTATTATCACAATCTCATAATCCTCATGTTCGTTATGGTACTGCGTTGGCATTAGGTATTTCATGTGCTGGTAGAGCATATTCTCCTGCCATTGAAGTTTTAGAACCTTTAACTAAAGATCCTGTTGATTTTGTTAGACAAGGGGCATTAATTGCCACTGCTATGATTTTAGTTCAACAAAATGAAGTTGCCTATCCAAAAGTTAAAGAATTTACTAAAAGATATGCTGATACCATTAAAAATAAACATGAAGATGCATTAGCTAAATTTGGTGCTACCTTAGCTCAAGGTATAATTGATGCCGGAGGTAGAAATGTTACCATTAATTTAGAAAATGGACAAACCAATACCTTAAATATTAAAGCTATAGTTGGTTTAACGGTGTTTGTTCAATCATGGTATTGGTTCCCATTAGCTCACTTTTTATCGTTATCATTTGCTCCTACTGCAGTTATTGGAGTTCGTGGAGATTTAAAGATTCCAAAATTTGAGTTAAATTGTCATTCAAAACCAGAATTATTTCAATATCCTCCCAAACATGAAGATGTTAAAGAAAAGCAACCGGATAAAATAGCCACTGCTGTTTTATCAACCACAGTTAGAGCTAAGACTAGAGCCAAGAGAAAGCAAAATTTGAAACAAGAAAATGAAGGTAAAAAGGAAGATTCTGATAAAATGGAAATTGATGAAGAAGTTAAACCGGAGATTAAGGAAGAAAAGGAACAAGAACAAGAAGCAGTAAAGGTAACAGAAAAAGAAAAAGAAAAGAAGGAAGACTCGGATGTGGTTCAAATCCGTTATACCAAGATTCCATATAAGATATCGAATCTTTCAAGAATATTACCTGTTCAATCCAATTATGTATCATTTATAAGAGATGATAGATTTATACCAGTTCGAAAATTTAGAGGTTCAAGTGGTATAATTGTTTTAGAAGATACCAAGCCAGAAGAAGAAGTTGAATTAATTAAAACTGTAAGACAATTGAATACAACTGATGCACCAATACCTGAATCATTTACATTAAGTGCTGAAGAATTAAAAGAACTTGATGAAGATTTGTTGATTTAAGATCAATATTAGAATTAAAAATAGTTTATAAATTTCTTTATTGTATATTAAAAATGAAAAAAGTTAAATAAGTAAAAAAAAAGAAATTAAAGAAATTTTCTTTATAATTGTGTAATAGATAATTTTATGAATATTAATCATTGAAAGGTTTTAATATTAGCTGTATAACGAATATCAAACCCCATACTTTTTTTAATTAACAAAATTTGAAAGAAAAAATTTTGCGCATTAAAAATATTCCGAGACAGCGGCATCTGAAAGAGTTAAGTAAAGGTTGACAAGGATTTATTAAAGAATCTAGAACCTGGGCATTAATTACCGAGACCAGACTTTAAAGAACAAAATTTTAATTTTTATGACATATTTCTCGCCAAGGTTTAACTAAAAGTAATTATTATAGTATTGTGGATTGTTTTTTAACTTCCACTTAGCCGCTATTAATTTTCCTTGTCATTCAAAAAAAAATAATGCCTTATAGTTTTTTTTTTGTATGGCACAACAAACTCTCCACACTTTATTAAAATATAGATGATTAAAAATAGCAAACTACAAGAATGATATATAAATAGCAAACCAAATCTTCAATAAGATGATGATGATGATGATTATTATTAATATTATAATAATAATAATAATATAATAATTCATGTCTTTAAAATCCATACCGCACCATAATCAAGATGAAGAGCAATTACCCCAGATTTCAAATTTACCAATAGAAATAATATTAAGAATTTTACTATTATTAGATACAACTAATTTAAAAACTGTTGGGAAAGTTAATAAGATATTCAATTATTATAGTAATTCAATAATCTATGACGCCATTGATATAGTTGATAATGATGCTAATAATAATAATGGTGGGAATGGAAATACTTGTTGTAAAATAAATAATTTAACACAATTAATTTCATCAATAAGTAAGAATTTTCAATTTATTAACTCAATTAGTATAAGATGTCAGATGAGACTAGAATGTAATGATTATGGATTATTATATGATAAATTATTTCAATTATGGAAATTCTTTCCTCTTCATTTAATAAAGTTTTATAATTTTGATAATGAAAGTATCAAGAAATATCAATCAATAAATCAATATATGATTGAATCTTGTACACGATTCAATGATGAGGAATGTTGTTATGAATTTATTGATACTCGGTTTAATAATTTACGAAACATTCTAGTTTTAACTAGAGATGATATTTGTGAGTCTCGGAATTATACGAATTTACAAGAAATTTCAATGATGATATCAAGTAATAACATTAATAGTAATAATAATCGTGGTATAAACTGGAATAACTTTTTGAATTTAGAAAAGTTATACTTAAATACTCATGAATCAACTAGTATGATACTTGAGTATATTGAACGAGAAGAAAATCATACACATATAAAACCATTAATTAATTTAAGATCATTATCAATAACATATTCACATTCATTAATCAGTCATCAATTAAATATTAATACTTTATTTAAGATTATTGATTTTTCAAATTTAAATCAATTAGAATTAAGATTAAATTGCTTAAATCAAGATTGTTCATGCATAATTGATTTAATTGATAAATTAAATAATAATAACCATAATAATAATAATCATTTATCAAAATTAATAAATTTTAAGTTAATTAATTATAAATCAGAATTTAGAAGTATAAATCAATACAAATTTATTATTAATAATTTATCATTTAATTTCAAAAGTATTAAACTGATATATATAATGATAAATGAATTTAATCATCTGAATGAAAATTTATCAATTAATAAATTTATCAGCAATATCAGTAATAATAATAATAATAATAATAATAATAATAATAGTAGCAATTTAAAGATGTTAGTTATACCTGATTTCTTTAATAGCAATCATTGGATAATTAATAAATTCGATAATTTATTAAATGGTGCTTGTAATTGTCTTGATTGTAATAAAGCCAAACAATTGTTTAATGAATTATCAAAATTTGATGCAACCAATAATTATAGACATGATTTTAAGAGTTGTCAAGAATTGGTAACTAATAATAATAATAATAATAATAATAATAATAATAGTATTATTAAAAATCATAACAATATTCGATTTCTCAAATATATTATATTACAATTTAACAACAGAAATAATAATATTAATAAGAATAGTGATTTTTCCAATTTAGAGTATAGTGGCGATTTTGTGATGCATGATAATAATGCTAATAATAATAATAATAATAATAATAATGCATTATTTAAAAGGTTATTTATTCATAATTATTTAAATAATTTAAAACATGATATATTAGTTCAAATTCCATCGATTAAAATAATTAATTTAGGTGGTATAATTTTATGAAATAGCTTTAATTAATATAAATACTTACTTAGTTTGTTGTAGATTTGAAGGAAGATTAAGAAGGTACCTTTCAATTCATATATTTGTTATTTGATATTTTGATAATCAGTAAAAATTTACGAGAGGGGAGACCACAGATCTTTTTTTTTTTTTTTTTTTTTTGGTTTTCCATCATTACTTTTATTTTTTTTTTGTTGAGAGATATAATTTATATAAATATAAATATTGTTACTCTTTATTCTTTATTATTTACTATTCATGGCTTCCGTTTCAGATACTCCCATGGAAGAGAGTGACTCTCTAAAGGGCAAACGATCAAGAGTCGTTCTTGCGTGTAACCGATGTCGACAACGGAAAACTAAATGTGATGGTGATCAACCAATCTGTGGATCATGTATTAAAAGAAATGCAGAATGTATTTATGGTAAACGTGAAAGAAGAGCAAAAGTATCAGTTGAATATGTTAGAAATTTAGAAGAAAAGTTAAGTATGTTAAATAAATCAAATAATCAAAATAATAATAATAATAATAATAATTTATCATTACAACAAAATGGGAATTCAAATAATCATGTTTCTCCACCATTAAATGGTAATGGAATACTCCATCAAAATCATAATGATCTAATTCCACTACAACAACAACAGCAATTGCCTCTTCATCAGCAGCAACAACAATTACCACTTCATCATCCATTAGTTAAACTAAGTCCTCCTCAATTACAACAACACCATTTACAACAATTACAACTACAGCATCAACAACCTTTACCTCCTCATATACCTCATCAGTCGACTTCATCCTTATCTCAATTGCTACCTCCTCATTTAACTCCTCCAAGACAACGAGTCGAAAGTATTATAAATGATGGTATACCGAGATATTCATATAATTCTGGTGGTTCTGATGTATCAGTAACTTCAACTCTGGAAGATAAATCCTCGGAAATGTTTAATCAAGATTCCACCAACGGTAATAATCAAAATAATAATAACAATCAAAGTAATAACAACAATCAAAATAATAACAGTAATAACAATAATAACAAAAATAATCAAAATTATAAAGATGATGATGCCAATACAACCGACGCTATGGGTGCAGGTTCAGTCTCTGGTAGAAGAAAAGATAAAGGTTTTTATGGTAGGTCTGCAGCAATATCATTCATGAAAGAATTATCAACTGTAGTTGATGGAGGACCAAGAGGTACAGGTGGTGGTGGACAAGATGATGATGATCCTGATAATAATGAAAAGAATTATAAATATACAATGTCAAGAAATGATAAAACTGCATCAACTCGAAAATCAGATATAGTTGTTCCACCTCGAAGTATAGCTGATAAATATGTTAATAATTATTTTGAATATGCTTATACCCTTTACCCATTTGTTCATGTACCAACATTTATGAAAAGTTATGAAGAAATTTGGTCAGTTGATTCAAGTTCCAATGAAGTTGATGAATTATTTTATTCAATTTTAAATATTATATTTGCATTTGGATGTAGATTAACTCCTGAAGGTGAAAGATTTGAATCAACTTCTAATGCTGATTTATATTTTGAAAGATCTCAAGAATTATTAAGATTTCATTTAATGGATACTGGATCAGTATTATTGGTTCAAGCATTATTATTAACAGGACAATTTTTACAAGCTACTACTCGACTGGCAGGATGTTGGAATATTCTTGGATTATCAATAAGAATTGCTCAAGGTTTAGGATTACATCTGGATTTAAATTTATCACAAACAAAAAGTTATATTGAACGAGAAATAAGGAAAAGACTATGGCATGGATGTTTATTAATGGATAGAATAGTATCAATGACTTTAGGTAGACCATTAATGGTGACAGATGATCATAAGCTGGAATTACCAATTAATGTGGATGATCAATATATTACTGATGAAGCAATTAATTATCCTCCCGTTGATCAACCTTCAGGATTAAGTTTCTTTTCCGAAACCGTCAAATTATATGATATACTTTCGGAAATTCTTAAAACTTTTTATAATGATGAACCCGCTTATGTTGATTTATTTCTTCATATTTTTAAATTTGAAGAAAAATTAAGTCAATTTCATGAAAATATTCCTCATCATATAAAATTCGGTCAACAATTGAGTTTCAAGCCTTATGAACGTCAAAGTATTGTATTACATATAAGATATTTACATTTAAAGATCATGCTTTATCGTCCGGCATTATTTCCAAAAAAGAGAAGTAGAACAAATAATTCAGAATTATATCTGTCTGCTCAAAAATCCGTATCATTAGTATGTGTTGAAACCGCCATTGAATTAATTAATATGATTAATAAATATAGATCGTCTGATATTTTGTTATTACCGGCTCATTGGTATAATATTTTTTATATTTATACGGCAGAAACAGTATTATTAGCAGCAAAACTTCAGCCAAGTTTACCCAATGAAATAAATGTTGATGTATTCACCAGTACTTGGAGTACAGGTCTTGAGATTCTTGCCTCTTATCAACAACAAACAGAATCAGCAGCTCGATGTTTAAAGGTTTTGGAAATGATGGGTGAAAAGGTTAAGTTGGCGGGTAGAAAAATCGCAAGACAACAACATTTTGATCCAGTTCAGTCAGCAGCTAGTAGCTCAACAAGTAGTAGTCCTTCTCAAGTTCCGACAGATGTTTTATACTCATTGTTATATGATACAGCAGGTCCATTTGGTGGTCCCTTTTTTTATCGTGATGATATGGAAAAGTACTTAAATTAAGAAGAAGAAAAAATGAATCCAAGAATATTTAATATCGAAAGATTATGAACATGCCTAGAGACTCAGCAATAAGTGGAGAAGAAGAAAGCTGTGATTGTATTCCTTTTTCTGAAGTATAATTCGGAAGAAAACTTCCTACTCACGGAGAACAAAGTCTAATATATTCTAAAAATGGCTAATTTATTGTTGGAGAGTGTTCTTTACATATACCCCGGAGAATATGGACTCTTTAAAAGCTGAAGTTTGATAAGATTGGAAAATAAAGATTTTGGGGGGATTACTGTTGGTCTAAGAATAAAATCAACTCCAAGATGGACTTATTACGAAATAAAGGCTGGAGCAATCAATTAAGCTTGTCTTTTATATAATTTTTGTGTACTGTAATGAAAGTATTATGATGGAATTTGCTATAACTTTGCCAATATATTGATAAGATAATCTACCCAATGAAAATTGATGTATTGACTACTTTAAACTAATTTATAAATTTTTTCAATGAGTAAGTATTAGCTCAAATTCAATCATCTACCCCCCACTTTTGCTTGTAGCCGACAATTTAAAATTAGTAAATTGATAAAGCATATTCCCAACAAAGTATGCCGATGGATGATTTTGCAATTTTTCTTTAATTTTCTTTTTCTATTCTTTTTCTCGCGGAAGAAAATTCCGATGACTGTTGGGATTAGATATATTTTTACTGCCCCACATCAATTTATTAAATTCAGCATGTAAAGTTTAACTTTGTGAATATTTTAATGCAAGTATACACGGTCAAACTAAGGTACCGTATATTAAGCAAATTCGGTTGCTTATTCCTGTTTATTTCACACTCAAAAAAATGTGAAAATTTTGCGGAAGCTATTTGCCGAAGTTGACATTAAAAATCTGGGGAAATTTGTCAGCAAGAAGAGTTATATTATAGATGCTAAATCACCTGAAGTATATCTGTTACAAAAAGATGTGGAAATCATTATTGCAACATTCATACTATCGCTCACTTACTCGCAGCGCATCATGACTGCTGAAAACCAAGGTACTTGTTTATGTGGATCAATCCAAATGATTCTCAAAGGTGAACCAAAGAGAAATTTTGTTTGTTATTGTCTGGATTGTCGTAAAGGTTCTGGTCATTTAGGTCAATTCATTTCCGAATATAATGCTAGTGATGTTGAAGTTATTGACGAACGCTCAAAATTAAAAGAATATGTGGTCACTAAAACTAAAAGTGGATTTCCAAAGAGAAAACAATTCTGCGGTGAATGTGGTTCAACTATACTTACTCTTCCAATGAAACATAATGGTGAAATCGCTATGGTTAGACCATCTCTAGTCGATACTAGTTTTTCTAGCTTCGCTCCTACAAATGGAATTTTCGTTGGTGCTAAAGATGAATATACTAAAGGTTCCAAATCAGAATTTTTTTAAATAGAATAGAATAGTTTTTAGTACTAATAAATTAACAGCGGGTTAAGCAATTAAATAAATTGTAGATACTATTACACTTATTGGAAACAATTTCTACATAAGTTTTCTATTTTATAATAATATCCTTTCTATTTATTTATTTATACCTTAATAACTTATTTAACTATAAACATCGAATCATAACTTTAAATGAAATCCATCTTGTTGTGAAGGGTACCGATTTTTTCAATAGAAACTTCAACAACATCTCCGTGGTTTAAATATTTTGGAGATTTCATACCCATAGCAACACCACTTGGAGTACCAGTCATAATAACGGTACCTTTTTCTAAGGTGGTACCTTGAGAAATAAATGCAATGATCTTTGGAACGTTAAATAATAAATCATCGGTGTTTGTGTTTTGTCTAACTTCACCGTTGACAATAGTCTTTAATTGCAAAGTACCTGGGTTTGGAATAACAGAAGTAGATACAACCGCTGGACCTAATGGAGCATATTTGTCAAAACTCTTGGAGAAACCCCATTGTGGAACAC